>VZRN01002190.1:1829094-1870622 GCA_013397935.1 Dasyornis broadbenti
TACTGCTAAGCATCAGCAGAAGTTATCTGAAAGGCAAGAATATGGTGCTAGAAAGAAAATGAGACATTTATATTGGTGATTTAAATCGATGTAAGGCTTGGGGTGCTGGTTCTCCCAGCGTGTTTAGAGATCCTGTTTCATTCTGATGACCAGCGTTTAGGCTTAGAGGGCAATTCTTTGAGAATTTCATGATGTCTTCCTAGCAGAAGCTAGTTAACTTCCCCAAAGTCACCAAAGCTTGCATTACTCAATCTTATCCATAGCTTGGTACCCTATCTATGAGTTCTGTTCATGATTAATATCTTGATTACTCTGTAGTTCTGCCTGTATCTGAGAACATTTTGTAGAGTGACCATCATCATGCCTGTGAAGTGGGCTATCATCTTTGACTGGGATTATTTTAAAAAGCATCAATATTTCACACATTTGGGGGATGGGATTGTTAAAAATGCCAAGGGTCTATGACTAACTTAGAGTAATATCTCAAAGTCCACTGATGTGGGAGGCTAGACCTTTCATTCTAAATGAAATGTTCAGGTTTTCTAAGAAAAAAATTGAAATAGGGATAATGTCGGCAAAAAACTGGAAAAAATTTCTGTATAAACTCGACTTAGATATTGTCATAAATCCACTGTATTTCTTGCTTTAGATGTAGTGGATGTGCAAGACAATTAATGCATCGAGACAAAATTTGCATAGGTATACAAATTTGAAATAAAGCTTCAAAAATAAAAACCACGAAGAAGTTATTGAAAAGACTGAAGTAGTGCAAGCAAAAATCCTACAGGCTTCAATGGAATCAAAGTTGTGATCAACAATGTAAGGAAAATGTGACTGGCAAAATGAGATGCTTTGTTGGCTTCTTTTTCTATTCAGTGTGAATGGTGCTTAAATGGGGAAAGCATCTGAACTCCCAAGAATTAGTGACAATGCCTCGATGGAAGAAATTGATTTGAATCCCTCTTAATGCACAGGTTAAAATGCGAATGTCAGTTGCATAGGTGCAAAATTAAGAAGGGAAAACTAGAGTACTGTTCAGGTTGCAAACATCCTCATCAAAAACTTGTGGAGGGAGATGATAATCTGGCAGAGTATGCTAATGTGTCTTAGACTTAAGTCACATGGACTTTCTTTCCATGGTTTACATTTGTGGGCAGTGGAAGTGGTGAGCAAAATCGAGCTGTGTGCTTTCATAACCATGGCTGACTGTAAGGAACCAGGGGGTAAATTGTTTTTAATCCTCCCAGTGAGTTTTAGATGGACCTCCAAAGACTAGACAAAATTCTGAGCCACTTAGAATAACTGAGCTCTTTTGTGTCCTGCAGTACAGTTCTTGCTTATCCTGCTAAAGATCAAGCTCTGCTTGTACCCATCTAATATGAATATATTGAATCTTGCGTGGAGTGCAAGTAGGACTTTGATCAATATTGCACGCATTTTATTTGAGGACCTACAGCAGAGGCCCTACTCTTAGAAAAACAATTGAAGTAGGTCTTGGGAACACTTGACAGAATATATAAACAGATGATGTTATGGTCTCAGTGGAAATCTATCTGTATTGAACTGAAAATAGACCATACAAGGAGAAAATTGTAGAATACTTAGTCCTTGTAGTAGGGCAGTATATGCAGTAGGCCAGGAAGCTCTGTTTGGATTCCTTTGGAAAATAAAACTAAAATGAAACTGTTTCCCTCAAAGAACGTAGTACATCTCTCCATACTGCACTGTGAACTTCTAAAGGAAGAGTTTCTCTGTCTTACTGAGTGAAGTATACTACAGGTATCTGACAGTAAAAATTAAAAGCATGAATTGTCCAAAGGAGGACATTGCAGGAGTTGTTCATGAGGTTCCACTTCTCTAAGAGGAAGCGTGAATCCTATGGTCTGTATACAGTTTGGAAAAATAAATATATTACTCCTGAGCTTTAATCACTCGTGTTCCCTGGTCTCTGGGGCAACGGGACAATGCACATATCAAATTACTACATATTGACAAACTTCAGGTTGTGAAGCATTGTCTGAGCTACTGTCATCTGTATGTTCACATAACTTTCTATGTGTTGATTTTTATCTAGGAATGTTGTGCTAACACTTATTTTTAAAAGTAACTAAAAACTAAGTGAAAATAGGATTAAGTTCTGATTTCTGTGGCCTTTGGCTACTTGTTTTCAGTTCTAGTCATCAGACCTAAGTCTTTTATCTCAGGGCAGTAGTCTGGTATCCTTTCATTTCACTCTGTTATGTAACTAACTAAATTGCATTGTGAAGTAGAAACTTATTTTATCTTAAGCTTTGCTTCTTCTTTTTTTTTTTTTATCTTTGTTTTTTTTTTTTTTTTTTTTTTTTTTTTTTTTTTTTAAGTCCAGTCTTCTAACTTCTCTTTAATCTTGTTTCTTCTAGGATGTTATTTCCCAAATGTAGTATATGAGAAATTTTATAGTTACTAAGCAATAGTGGCTGTACCAGTTTTTGTGGTACAAACATTAATATGAAATCCCCCTTATAAGCAATGGTTGTAAAACTGTTGATATATCTGCTTTAAGAAGTATGAGAAAAAACGTCATAAAAGGCCATGTGTTTTGACTGGTATGGGAAGTGTCCATGAACTAGAGTGGTCTTATGTCACAATTAAGTGGCTATTCTTGTGCCAGAAGAGTTTCAGAATTCCTCATGTTTAAGGTTGTGGTGATTATTTTTTGTCTTCAGTGAGAAAGCTTTCATTTAGGGACACAGTCTGTAGTATTTTTTAAACTCCTTGTGTGCTTTGCCCCATTACAATATAGAAGCATCTGCAGAGTCAATTTTGAGTATTTCAATCTTTGTCCCATAGTGCCCTTAATATGAGCTTTCTCAAAAACTACTCCATTTTTTGTCCCTGGATACAATAAAACTATCACTATTGGTTGGGCTTGATGAAGAGCCACAAGTAAACTAAACTGAAAGCACCAAACTTTCAACTCTGGCTCATACCTTGTCTCTCGGAGTTGTGGAATATGATGCCAGTTTCCCAAAGAGATGCTTGGGTCTTATATATATATTTAGTGTATTATATAAATAAATACATTTACTGATATATTTTCTATAAATTGAACTTGCAACCAGCAAGGGTCTAATTAAAAACTCTTCTGTAATTTGGAAGTGCCGTGAGGAAGGAAATCTGCCTGAACTCTACCAAGAAACTGGCAAACTCTTAGGTAAAAGTGGCATGGATCCTGCAACATACTTGGGTTAAAATGTTAGAAGTCTGACTGAAGTCTTTCACTGAAGGTGCCTAAAAGAAACTGAAAAGCTCACTAACTCCTCAGGATAAAAAAAGTCTGCTGAGGTGTGTTCAGCATAATGATGCATATCTGACCCCTGGCTCTGAACACTGTCACTTCCGTAGGGCTCAGAAGACAGGACTGCTCACTCTGGAGCAGTACAGCTCCATGCTTGAATCTTGTTTTGTACCTTTCCCTGGAGCAGTTGCTAATCTCAGGACTGGAGTACAGGACTCACTTGGACATATACTCTGAGTTGTTACAGCTGTTCTATTGTTACTTAAATGTGTGTTATTGTGATCTAAAGGTGAAAGTTATTCTTGGTTATAGAGAATATTTTTCACATGTAGAGCAGGTCAGCTGTTCCGTCTTCTACTGCAGTGGGACAATAATCCATGGAATATTGTATTTGTGTCAGTGTACCAAAAAGACAAGTAAGCATTGCACAGACCAGGTCTCAAGCAATTTAATGCTTTCCACATTAAAGCCACTGACTCCTTTTGGCTCAGCTTGCTAAGGCCTCTAGATGAGCACCAGGACCCAGCTCATCTTTTGTTTGCCCCTGAGATGGTTCCTGCAGAGATTTGCTAAAAGAAGAGGCGGGGACACCACAAACTTTGCAGTGAATGTTTTCCTGTTTCTTTTTGTCCTGCAACAACTTGTGGTTTCTCACTCAGTTAAAATATTAACTGTAATCTGCTTTTTGAAGATTTTATAGGAGAGCCAACGTTTCTGTGTGTTTCAGAGCTGACAGAAGCTGACAGAGCTGAACCAGCTCTGGAGGGAGCCTCATGCCAGCATCTGCCACAAGGAGGCAGAAGCATTAAATCTTAAAATATTTTCAAACCAGGTCCTTGATATGTATCTCAGTTTATTAAAACCATGCTTTGGAGTATCTATAGCTGCCTCTGATGTATACAGATGCTTGGGGAGAGGGAAATTTTGCAGGGGAGAATCCAAAACACCAAACAATTTCGTGCATAGTCGGTTTTTACTTGGTATTTTGATAAGGTAGAAAAAACTGTTATAAAAACATATAAGCAGCAATTAAAGCAAAGACACCTCCCACCTCTGTCAACAGTTACATGACAGTTTCCCACCCTGGCATTTCATAGTTATCACTCTTGGTCACTTTCCCTTTGTGAAGGCAACTCTGAAGTCCAAATCAGTGACAGTGACACATTAACATTGCAGTAATTGTATTTTCAAGCATGCCTGGCTTCCTGTTCAGCTAATAAGTTGCTTGCTCAGCTGCTTGCAGTAATTCAGAAGCACAGCATGGAATATTCGTGTTTCTGGACTAGCTTTTTCGTGAGGATGTGGTCTGATTGCACTGTGATAATTCTCTTAGAGGTAGCTACAGAGAATTCTAAAAAGCGTGAGTGGTTTAATTGAGTCTGATCCCTTCACAGCGCTGCTGAATGCGAATAAAATCCCACTTGCATCCTGGTGAACAGAGTATTGAAAGCTTGGTGCTGGTTTGCTGTGTATGCTTTTTATACTTGGTAATGCATGTGAAAGAAATGGAGAAGGGGAGGCAAAATTCAAAGTGAAAGCTTGTATTTTGTCCTTAATTTGTCCTTCTTTACTTAAGTATCAAAGCACATATGGAAGAAAGGTCACTCTGTTATCTGAAACTACTGCAGCTCAATACGTACCTGGGCATAATGGAATTTGTGTAAGGATGTGGTATCATCTGTAATGTCAGATGTCCTTCCTACGTGTTACCATCTGTGTCAGACTTCATCTAACTGACTGTAAATACAGATCCTCTGCTGTATGCCTTAGACCACTGTCTCGGTTAATCTAAGTTAGTTTGTGTGTTGAAATCCACTTAAAAGAGAAATTTCTTCCTGACTAAAAAATGTTTGTGTAAGGAATGAACACCTCTTCTGCCTGTGAAGAGATATTGCAGTCTATTGCGTTAAGAGGTATTACAGGTTTAAATTACAGATTATGACACTTGAATGGTTCTTTCTGATACTCTTGCAGCAATCAGACATATAGTCACGATGCTCCTGTGGCGTCGTGGCTCACAACTGAAAAGGAAGGAAAAAGGCATTTGATACCAGAGATGCATTTCTGAAGAGCAGCCTATTGTTCTGCTCTCATCCTGTGTGCAACCACAAATGCACATTGCTGAGGGAAGGCATGTACTCCCCCACTTTGCTGCAGTGGGGCTTGTAACCTTCATCTGCTACAAGCACTGTCTTTATATTTCAATAGCCTATTGAGCACATGTCTTTCCACAGCCCAGGGCTTGAATTTGGGATCACATCCTCTAGCTTCAACTCTAATTAGTTGTTACATACACTGGACATTTTCACAAGTTAATTAATTTCCAGTGAGACTGTATGCAAGATGATGAGTAAATAAAGCAGCAATATATTTACATTCTTTCTTGAGCGCTATATATATCAAGGAGTGGTTATGCCTACTTTTAAATGGGGGGAATTTTGATTTTGTTTCTAAACTTATGGAAGCTTTGGATTGTAATTAATGACACTGTTCTAGTAAAATAGCTTTAGTAAGGTCTAGCTTCTGACCTAAAATTGTTTTCTTCTTCTTACATTTTCAGGTTAAGTGTAGCTTTTTAAATTGTTATTTTCATTTTATTAATTATTAAAAGTTAAAAGGGAGATAGTGAAAGCAGTTTAACATCCAGGTTGTCTCCTTTGTTTTGTACTTTCTTGTGCTTCCATACTGTGCTTCCAGGAAAAAATAATCAGTGTTGTGTGTTGTTCCACAGGCCTTACGTACTGGTAAACTCTTCTGTAAAAGATGTATCACAACCACTATGAGGAGCATAAAATAAATGTTTTATATACATAAACTGTTTAATGTCCTGTTACAACCAGTAAGATCTGCATTGTCCTACTAATGCAAGTAATCACTTAACCTTTCTGGTAACTGACCTTTCTTGTGCTGTGTTTGGAAGGGCTGTTTTTGTGCATCTCAAGACTGCACAAACAACTGTGTGTGATTGTCACATGGCAGAGTGCATGTCTTACTCTCACATAGGAACTACCTTAAACTCACTTCTTCTGCTGTTTCAATGTTTTATCAGTTTCTTCAGATAAGAATGGCCTGCCACACTTTTTTTTTTTTCTTCTTTTTTTCTTTTCATCTTGATGAGCCATAACAATTTTAACTACTACTGAGTTTTGCCATTTGATTGACTTTTCTGTTATGGAAATGGTGTGTGACATGCCTGACTTCCCATTTCCAGGTAAATCACACAAAGACAAGGGAGCCTGGTTTACTGTAATGATACTTCTCATTTTCAGATATCATGGCTGAACAAATGCTCCATTGCTTTGATTACAGTGGTCACTGAGGTAATGTCTGACAGGTTTTTTTAGTTCTCAGGTGTCTAGATAAAAGTTTGTGATAATGATGTTATTGTATGGGGACTTCTTTTCTGGTGAAATGGGTGATTTTTACTACACCTAAAAATCTGCTGTGCATTTCAGCACTACTGCAGCCAGTTGCTTCAGCTGGATATCCTAATGCACATTGCAGCTCTGTGCTGGGAATAGTCATGGCCCTGGTGGGGAATGCACTGTATCTTTAGAGCCTCCAGAGAAATGGTTCTAGTTCAGAGTGACTCCCACATACTTCTGAGAAACTTTTAAAAAGAATTTTATAGTACACAGCCAAAGTGTTTTCTCTCACTGTGTGTAACACTGAAGTATTTTTCAAAACACCTTGACAGTTAAAATGTGCTTGAATATCAAGTTTTTTTCCTGCAGTGTCTGAGTATCCAGGTGCAGTTGATAGAAATTTTTCCTTTTTAATTCCCTCTCCCATCTCCCCACACCCCCCCCAGCTGTTACCTTGAAGTGGTCTGAAACAAGTTTGGTTTAACAGTTCATGTTCTTATTCAGATGCAATGCTCTTTTGCTACAAGACTATCTTATGGAAGTCACTGATATATCCCTTGATCATATTTTTAACTTGTAGTTGCACTAGCAGCGACCTTACTATAAAGTCTTCTTTGCCTATTGGTATGCTACTCTTGTGTGTTATTACAACAGTATGGTGTGAATTTAACTACTTGTCAGGCTTTTAAAAAATTCGTTTTTCCACATTTAGGTGGTAGTTTGTTTCCTCAGCAGAAATGAACATGGCACAAAAGCTCTGGACACCTGGGAACCTCAGGATTGTGTGCTGAAAAGTCCCTTTTGCCTCACTGAAAAATTTCGGTTTTGTGTTTTAGCACAATTTTAGTGAGACCCAACTCTTTCTGACTATTTGGTAACTGCAGCACAGTTTGTGAGTTGAAAACTTCAGAAAACACTTTTATAGCTTGGAAAGCTAAATAACCTTTGAGTTTACTTCATTTCTTCAGGAAATATTTGTGTTGTAATGCTCATACCTCTTCAGGTAACAGCATGATCTTTGGGTGAACAACAAGCACATGGTCTGGACATAGTTCTACTCTTAGAGGTTCGTATTGATTTCTTTTTATCTTGTGTTTTACCTCCCTGTCTGTTTCTAGCAAAGATGTGAAGATATAATTCTGATCTTGGTTGCTGTCTCTGGAGCCATTTAGTTATGTTATCTATTTTGTGCCTGCTATGCACAAATATGTCCTTGGTGTTGATACTAGTCTGTGATTTAAAACTGCTCTCATTCTTATTAGTTTTGTCATATGCATACAATATTTCATCTTTTGAGACTGCCTGCACTCTTACTGCTCTGTGCTTTCCCTTTGTTTGCAAGGATAGGTATAATTTTCTTGTCATAGTTATTAACTCTGATTCCATACGCGAGGTCTTTCTTATAAACTTTGTCATGGCTTTTCTCTACTGCACTTACATGTTGCCTTTCTGTTTAAGTTTTTTACTTTGTGTCTTGTGCAAAATCATTTTTTCCTTCTTTTTTACACTTTTACAGTTCTACTCAGTGAATTATATTTATGTCTACTTCCCCAACTTCTTGGAGTTCAGTCTAAGCTTGTTAGCTGCCATTTCCCACGTCTTGGTAGAGTTACTGTATTCTCTTCTAACTTGTGTTTGCAACTGTGCATCTCTTGTCCTAAAGTGTTTGCCATGATGTGTTTTTATTGTGCTGTGGCTTTGCAGCAGCCCTGAAAGCCAGAAGATGCTCCTATTAGCCACTGTGTATAGAACTCCTCTCCTACCATATTATAGGTAGTGCCTTTCTCTTATCAGTTCCTCTCAGCCTGTGGTGTAAGTCATTCAGCTGTGCTTCCTCTGTTTGACTGTGGGTACAGCTCTGTGTCTTCTAGTAACTTCCTCTATTTGCTTTTCTGGGAGGTTCCATTTTCAGAGTCCCCGCCTACCACTCCTGGAAACAAAGCTCGAAGTCTTTGCGTTTTAACCAGGCCATCATCATATGGTTTTGAATTCCAGGTGGATCTCTAACCTGTGGTATGTGTTGCAGTTCCTTCTCAAATTCACATGTATACTCTCATTGCCTCCTCCAGTGGTTGTGGGGAGAGTGAAATTTCTAGTAGGCATTTAAGTCTTGCACTGAATAAAGTTGGCAGCATTACTTCCAGGACTATTTCAGAAAAGCCTCTAAAACATCTGCTAAAGGGTCATTATCCCAAGGATGACAGCTACCTTCAATTTCCTACTCACCATTTGGAGGTAACCTGTCCCATCATGACGTCAAGCAAGAGATGAGACCACTGTGGTGCCAGTTTGCGTGCCAGTTGTAACTCTGCTGCTTGACCAAGATGATCAGCAGGCAAGTGAAATAATAATTTAAAGCTTTGTGGAAATTCCTATTTCTTGCACTCTTCATGGAAGGAGGTGAATTCGCTAATGAAGCACTGTATTTTTTTTTGACACCTTCTCCTTTTAGTCAATAGAGGAGAACTAAGTTTAAAATAGAGGCCAAGAAATTAGAAATTGTTTTGATACCATTTGTTGTCTCTTCTCCTGCCAGTCCCTTATTTCCTCCTTTAGACATGCTGAAATGAAACCTCGAATTCTGACCCTCAGCAACCCATTTACGCAATCTAAACCATGAGACAGGATAAGCAGAAAGGACAGCAGTTGTTTCTTTCTGGAGACATTTTTTGGTTTTTGTCAGGTCTACTATATCCAAGCAGAATTACATGAAGAATTTGTCTTAACAGTCTAATTTATTCTTTCTTCTTCTTTTTTTTTATTCTTCTTTTCCCACACTCCCCTAGCAGTAGGCATGAAAGCTCCTGTCTGCGTTGCTGTCCTCATTGGGAATTACCCATTAATAATTTTTCAGCATGCACAAGGTTTTTATCCCTATAAAGCTTGCGTTTCTTCCTCATATCTCAGTTCCCTGTTAGACACCTGCTACTGGTGACCTTGCAAAAGGGCATGAGGACTCTTCCTCTCTTCCTTTTTCATTGTTTCTCACTGCTGGCAAGTCATGTTCATGGTATGAGCTGAGCCTGAAACATGCCAGGAACAAACTTTGCAAAGTCCTTTATGATCTGAACAGAGGCTGAGACTTCAGTGGAGAAAACAAGAGCTGTTACCTGAGCTCAGATATACTTTGTAGTGCCTCAACTTCATTAGGGCACTGCTGCTATGCTGTGTTCCTGCCATTTTGTGGAATCCGACTGCAGCAGCTCATCTGTGGGGAGCAATCAAGAAACATGAGATTCTTTGAGGTGATACTGTTTTTCCTTTGATCTCTTGGCCCTTTATGATCTAATGGTAGTTTGAACTGCAGAGTGGAAGAATCAGCCAAAAAGGGCCTTTGCCAGGAAACTCTGAGCATCAGATACCTTCTGATGAGAAATTCAACTCTTTTCAGCTTATACAACTTTGAGAAATTGTGTGACCTCAGATAGGATTAGTCCCGCAAATACACCTCTCATTTGAGGAGGGAGAAGTTCCGCTGCAATAAGCATTGTTAGCAGATACCAGCTGACACTTGAGTTTCAGGCTTCCTTGTGTGCTAATGTATGATGCTTGTAAAAATTACTGATGTAGTCCTTTAACTTCCCCAAGAAGTTCTAGTACAAAATAAAAGAAATCCTTTTGAGAAAAAATACCATCAGCATAGATACTGACAAAGGAGTTGCAGGGAATACCTGGGCAGAGCTTGTTCTAGTTGCAAGTGAAGATGTACTTAGAGAGGAAAAGCTGCTCTTGGCCTTATTTCTCTACAGGTAAAGATTGTTTCTCAGTTGGATTTGCAGAGATTTTTAATTATTTTTTATTAGTTTATACTTGCATATGATTCTGTCACGTGCACATCGGAAACGTGATTGACATGAATAGCTGAGAAAGGATATATGTTGAAAGATGTACTTGCATAGGGCTTCTAGGAATTAACTGGTACTTTTCTGTACTGTTGAAAAGTGCAGATGGTTTTGGCAAGTTCTGATAAGCTCCTGTTATGTCTAAAAGTAGGGCTACTCCTATTGTTCCTTTTATCCATCCCTTTAACAAGTCCAAAGATTTGAAGGGATTTTTTTCCTTTTCTGGTCAAAAACAGTCCAGCTGAAGTATCTGCATATACATCAGTCTGCTCTAAAACAGATTTTGTGTGGCATCAGTTGTTGTCTTTTGTTGAATGTTTGCACCTTTTTCAGAAATCTAAATTTCTAATTTTGAGCGTGCCGGTAGGACCTGCCTTGGCTTTCCCTTCCGTTTTATGTTTAACATGCATTAGAGGCAAGAGAGATAAATGATAATTTTCATCTCTTCCCATATGTTTACAATACCCTCTGAAAGTACAGTTCATGGAAAACTGCAGTTTCCCCTGTTCAGAATCTGTATTTTTTTCGTTCATGTGATTCTGGTGTTTATAAACATAGGTCCTGATTTTATTCCTTCCCCCCCCAGGTTTCATTCTGCATACATGAAAGAGTAGATGTGTCTGTTCTGGTTTGTTTTGGTTTGGTTTGTTTTTTTTTATGTCTGATGCACAACTTGATTGGTTTTCTTTTTGGTTTTTTTTTTTGTTTTTTTTTTTTTTTTTAATATGGGAGATGTCAGCATAACATCCCAACAATATGTGCATATATGTTATATTGACCTCTCTGTGGCTGAGCTATGAAAGTCTGATCTTAAAAATAGTTATATACTTAACATTAGGGTCCTGAGCAAACATACACGCTTGATGGATATTACTAGCAAACATTAAAATCAGGGCTCTTCCCTACCTGTGCTCCTGTTGAACAAAACTTCTTTGTTGTTGTTGTTGGTTTTTTGTTTTTTTTCCCCTCCCCATACTGAGTTTATTGCTATTTCTAAGAATATGCAGACCACTCATGAGTTAAACAGTCTAGCTTTTTAAAATAGACCAATTTTACTTGAGGACTGAAATCATGACTCTTCCATATGATCTAATTAAGAGTTTGCTGACTTGGAAGACAGTATTTGCCACATAATTTGTTATTTGTCATATGGTAACCTTGAAGTTAGCGGGGTTGTGTTGGTAGCTGTAGCATCGAGAAGCAAGCAGTCATAGTACCCTACAGTGTTCTTTTGATATGATGATAAACTGCATTAGTCATAAATGCTGATACTTAGAAAATAGTATTTATTCCCAAGCCTCTCAGTTGCTCTTAAGTATTTACTTTTTGGGTATTATTGGCTTCAAGGAGCATTAACAAAATGATGATTATATGTTGGTTTAAAGGCTATGAATGTTTATTACTTCAAGCAGAAAGACTTTGATTTATTCTTGAAATCACTGGTAGTAATTTGGAGCACCACACTTAAACATACGCTCTAACTGATGCTTGCCTTGGTAGCTCAGTCAGAGGTGGAATTTTTCTGCAGTTATGCATTTCTAGGGGTCTTAAATGTGAACTACTTGCAAGGCTCCACCCATACCTTGTGTGTGCACACATATAATGCTTTACCTTTTTTTCTTTATTGAAGATAGGTCGTAATATGAATCGGCACAAGTGTTTTGAATTTGGACTATTATGCAAAGAACAGAGCAGTATGCATTTCCTAAATAATGCCTGACTTCTGTTCTTAGCACCTGCTGGCCTCCTCCATTGGTCTACTATTGTGAGTGTTGAATTGATACAATAAAAGTAAAAAAAAGCTATATGCTTTTAGATCTGTTTTACAGCTGAATGACACATTTCTGGACAGATTAAAGAAAAAAGGGTGAGTGGGGAAACAGCATGGATTTACCAGGACTAAAGCATCTGACCAATCTTTTGTGGTAAAATGACTAGGCCTGTGGACAAGGGAAGAGTGGTGAGTGTCATTTACCTTGTCTTTAGCAACAATTCTGATATGGTCTCCTGCAATATTTGTGTGTCCATGCTGGGGACAGGGGCTTTAATAGATGCATAAATAAAATCTGATTTGATGATCAGGCCTAGGAGCAAGATCCAGGTAGGGCCGCACTCTGCCAAGGCTGACTCTGGGTGGAGTGGTACTCCTGAATTTTCCTCTGATTCCTATTACTTTTTGCAATGAAATCAAGGTCCACATGAAATATTGCTTTCCTGTAGAATAGTTTAGAAAATGCTTTTGTTTATTTAGGAGCTTGACATATTTTGTTTTAAGATTCAGGAAGACTCATTTAATCTCTCCAAAGAGATTATTAGATACACATTTCAAATTCAGGAAGACTGAAGTTCAGTGTATTGATAAGTACAAACAACACAAAAGTGAATTTAATAATCTGATAGTAATCTGCCCAGTAGCATGGTAAGATGTGCATTATAATTCAGTCAGATTCTTCCACAACAGTCATCATCACACTGCAAACTATACTTAAAGACTGCACATGAGCTCGGAAGGAATTTCCAAGGTTACCCAGTTTCTTATGAAGTTAGAAGTTGACAACTGCTTTTGTGGTTTTTTTCTACATCTATCCCATTTTGCAAAATATTCCTTGCTGTCAGGGTTAGGTCGCTGACGGAGTGTTAACCAAGGGCATGCTTTTTCTTAGTTAATGCACTTACCCTTCTACAGATCTAGGCTGCCATGTTTTAGATCAATCCTCTTGTGTATTACACTAGTGAAAATTAGAGACAATTCAATGAACTGGACGTGAAATAAGTCAGAAAGTTGCTGCTTTTAGTAGAAAGCTCCTAATATGCCTTGTTAGGTGATGAAATGCAGGAACCTCTTCTTGAAAAATCTGTGTAGAAGAATCATAGGGCCTGGGTTGGAAAAAGCCTCAAAGATCATCTCGTTCCAACCCTCCTGCCATGGGGAGGGACACCTTCCTCTAGACCAGGTTGCTCAGGGGCCCATGCAACCTGGCCTTGACCACTGCCAGGGATGCGGAATCCAGAACTTCTCTGGGTAAAATGCGCCCATGCCTCACCACCCTCACAGTCAAAAATTTCTTCCTGGTATCTAATCTAAATCTCACCTCTTTCAGTCTGAAGCTGCTTCACCCTGCCCTATCACTACATGCCCTTGCAAAAACTGTCTCTTATCTTTTTGTAAGCTCCCTTCAGGTTCACAATAGACCTGAAAAAGACAAAGACCACAATATGGTCACCCCAAGCCTTCTCTTTTCAAAATGTCCAACCTGCTATTTAAAAGTGCAAGTTTAGTGACAGTACAATGACAAAAACTTTAACCTCTGTATCCTCTTGCAGCTTCCCTCAGAAGCATCAACACTTGCTGTCTTAGCAGTAGACTACCTCTGCCTGCAGTGGCCTGGTCTATCAGCCTAGCTAAGGTTCTGATGGCTCAGTCTGAGTTTACTCTCAATCACGATTGCATTTTTGGGACATTGGTAATTATCCAGCATGAGCTAATTTGATCTTAAGGGTATGAGAGCAGTAAAGAGGATAGTCATCAGAAAGGCACAGTTCAGCTGCTCATAGCTGCTTTCTGTCTCTATGGGTGATAGCAATAGTCTTATATGGCAACATTATCTAGGAAATTTCCTATGAGTCTTAATCCTGTTCTGAATACATTTACAAGGATATGCTGTCCCCAGCATTTCTGCATGTCTGTTCTGGGTTAGAAATTCTGCGTCTCTCACAGGAAGATGCTTGCTTCTTACCCAAAATTTTGGCTCCATCTTTTTGGCTGCCCATGCATCTCAGAAGGTGCTGTACAGTATAGAAATAGCAACTTACTACAGCAAGACCCCGAGTTGTTAGGGGAAATAGCATTAAAAATCTTAATATTGAAAAAGAGTTGATTCTGTCTTTTAGCCACTGCAATACCATTTCTGCAAAATACTGGCAGTCTGTAGCACTGACTCATAGAAGCAGCTATTTTTTTGTTTTGGTTTGCTCACTGCACAAATCAAATGGAGCCTTTAAGGAAGTATAACAAATAATGATGCTCCTATTGTTATAAATTTTCTGCTGCTGAATAAAAGAAGAGAAACTCAATATGAAACCTATGAAAATATAAAATGATAAAAGCAGGTATTTGACTCTGGAAATTGTTCCCAGTTATTCCCAGCTCTGGGGATTTACTCCTAGGTTGTATTTCACCTTTAAATGTGTGACTGCTGTTTTTTTGGAAGCTGTGATCTGCCCACTGTCATCTGAGGGCCAGTTTTGTCCCTCTTGGATTTAAGGAAGTATATGATGCTCTGGTAGCTGAATTTTACATGGCTTCCTGTGATGAGCATTACAGGCTCCTGTGAGAGGAGACTTGAGCAGCTGAAGCTTGGCAAGCCCCAATGGATCCTGTTAGAGATCAGAGGAGAAACCCATGAGCAAGGACACGGAGTAAACAGCGATACATCTGTCAGCAGGCAGCTGATCAAATCCGTACTCTCGGTACAGCTGGGGATGAAAGAAAATACTCAAATTGCTATTTCATCTACCTTGTGCCTTGCAGCAGTAAAAGAATGGCCATACTACTGGATTTAGGCTGCCTTGTTAATGAGAGATCACACTTGAATGAATGTATGGTATGGATATTGGCACCTTGGATTGCAGTGTGTCTTCTTTGGCAGTCTCTGGAAAACATGGGACCAATGCTCTCTTCATTCAATTGGATTTTCTGTGCTAGAATAAAGCTAAAGTTAAAATTTAGAACTGTTCAATAAGAAATATAGTAAAAGACTTTAGTTGTCATTATTAGGATGTTTATTTATTTTTTTTTTATGAGAAGTATATTGTTCTGAGAGGAATGAAAAATACCTGATTAATTTTTTTTTTCCAAACTAGTCTCACTTACTGTGGTTTTTTGTTTAAGAAGTTGGAATGATGTCTGCTTTTCTGAGTGATGAAAATAGGAAAAGAGACCTGAGAGATTTTATGCTTATATAGTTCTTAATTTTTTTGCAGCAATATTTAGTCAATGATCATATAGTAACTTAACAAAACTTAGGAATTGTTATTTCATTCTAGGCACTGCATTATATGTAAATGTCATATCTTTTTATGATGATTTCTTTAGAGTCTAACTAGAAGTGCTCCAAAGAGAATAGAACAAAACATGGAAAACAAGTAATGAGTTCTGCTAGTCCTCATGCCAGCTGGAGGAAGGGAGCAGAGATCCTGGCACATGGATGCCCTTTATTAGGCTACACTGTTGAAAAAGGATAGGATGCTGCTCAGTTGCACTCCTGCAGCCAAAAGTACTCTTTTTTCTGCTGCGTGTTGCAGGCATCAAGTGCATGCTAATTTGGTTCTTGATACAGAGCATAATGGTTCCAAGGCTAGTTTTACCCTTTGTAAATGGAGAAGCTCGTAAGACTGGACCTAGAAGGATTTCTGGTGGAAGTTGCATTTCCTTCTGACATTTGTCTCAGGTCTGAATTGCTTGGCAAAAAAGATTTGTTCCAACTTCAGCTGAATGCAGAGGGCATCCCAGGTTGCACCCATGTTAGGGGTTTGTTCAGAGCAGCAGTACTGCTCTGAAGCAAGTCCGCTAAACCTGCCTGCTTACAAGGCACTGGCTTGATTCACACCGTCTCTGGAGCACATGGATTACATATTTGATGGACAGCAGACTTGGAGGCCAAGCAAATAGTGTTATGAAACTGATATTGCCACACAGAGGATGGACAAAGCAAGACCCCAGCACCAATTGTCTTCTGTGTGAATACTGAACTATAACTCGATAGCTGCCTGCCTGTGCCACACAGGGAATAGCATTTCACTGTAGCTTTAAAGCACTTCAGTTGTGAAAATGGTAGTTGCAGTATAAATATGTGTATGCAAAAAGTTCATCATAGAACAGATGGATGAATGACACTGTTTATATTTTCCTATTCAGTATCTGTGTATTTAGATTATTTTACAGATGATCTAGTCTTTTAGTAAGAACCTATAAGGATGTTGAAGAATCAGAAGAATGAAGAAAAGCTCTCAGTTGCTGTGAGAAGCTCAGAAGAGCCTTGTAGAGATGTGCAACTGGCTATAGATAGAAATGGCACAAAATGACCCTCCTTCCCCTGCCCCAGCAGGTTTTTGGCTGTTTACTTTGGTGTGGTTCAGAGAATCCCACTTTGGCTATGATTGTGCATAGTGTAGCTGGTGATGTTTAGTAACTTGTGCATTTCACTTTCTGAAGAAAGTTACTTACTTCTGGGAGAGTTTTTGCGTTCATTTGGTGCCAGAGTTCAGCCATCAAGAACTGGAGGAACAAATCAGTTCCACATGTAAGAATAGGAAAGTGTTTAAACCTGAGGTGTGGCTAATCTACAGCCTGGCTAATCTGTTATGGAGAGCAGGAGTCGTCTGAGTTGGGTTTTAGTGTGGCTCTTCGTTTGTGTCTTTCTAGATCTTGAGATTGTGCTGAGTTTAGCTTAGTTAGTCTCGCCAGTGTAATGTGGTTGGGTTAGGAAAAGCTTTAAAAAAATTTTGAAACATCAATCTGTGTGAGAGAAACTTGCAGAGATAAGTAAAAAGTGTGTTGTAATTAAAGCTGAAAACAAGATTATGTTGCTTTCACTCCCAAATATTAATGCTTGACAAATTTCTACAGAGACTAATGTTCTGCAGGATATTATACATGAGATCTAAAAGTAATGACAATGAAGAAATTACTGAATTTTTCTGTAATGGGAAATGAGGCTATAAAGATGTTTTTGAGTTACGTTTACACAGCTTCTACTTTTAAATGGAGAGGCAGCTTGTGCAAGAGCTTGAATGCAATGTGTGGTCTTGTAGGTAGCGTGTGGATGTGACCTCAGTCCTACCTTCTTATGCACTTGCAAATAACATACTTAGAGTAACTTTTTTTTTTTTTTTTTTTTAAACATAAAACACATTTTGAGTTTTTGGTTTTGGCCTTCCTTGTCCATGATGGAAATCTTTTATTTGAGGTTTTGATCTTCTCTCCCTACTGCTTTTCTCAGTCTAATCAGGAGCAGCAACAGATATGCTATACCTTGTTGAGATGACATGAAATCAAGAATTTGATATGGACAATGAAAATTACATTTCTTGAATGATGCTTTTCTGCAGTCTATATTCAAAAGACCTGTCCATGCAGTCCACTGTTTCATACATTTCGTGACATCCAGGAAAGAAGGGTAGCACCTGAGAGTTACCCTAATGAGGCTTTCACCCATCAGTAGCCTGCTGGATCACAGCTCCATGTAGTCAAGTCCAGCACATCCAGCCTTCCACTGGCCATCTGAAAAATGGGTGCACTGTAGTGATGGGCTCTCAACAAGAAGCTGCTGATCCCTTTCAAAATGGATACCTGCCTCCTAGGAAAGAAAATAACCACAGCTGGTATTAACTGAGGTTCCATTTTGGAAGTTTCCATGGAGAAAGTGCCAAGTCAGCCCAGATACTGAAAAACCCAGAAGAGATGTAAGGCTGGTGGATCAGTGTGATGCAGTTAGTAGGTCTTCTGTCTGTGGGGATATGCTTGGCTCTCCAGCAGTGTGAATAAAGGTTGCTAAGTTTTTAAAGAAATTCTGCAAGCATCTAGTTAATATTGCTGATAATGTTGATGTGGATAAGGACTTGACTGGCCCGGTGCCCACTGGACAATGAAAGACAGCTGCCTCTCTCTAAGACTTTCTGCACACCTGTGAGATAACTGCAAAGCAGGACTGGAGATTTTGTTTTCTGTCTGTCCATGTGAAACTACCAGAGAATGTCGGTGTGATGTTATTCGGATAGAACTTTTTAATTAATAAAGGAAACATGAAAAGCAATCTTTTGACACACACATAATAATTAGTTTACAAAACCATTGCAGTGAGTGCAGAAAGCTGCCAGACTATGTCTGTTCTGTTAAAGAACCTTAATATTTTAATGCATGCTCAGTGTATCCAAACAGAGATCTGATAGACCAGCAGCCACAGTAAGTCTAGAAATGAATTTCCTTACCATGAGCGCCCTCTGTCCAGAGACCTTTTAGGAAAAAGACAGTCTTTAAGTAGCAAGGATTTCAAATTGCATGGGATATATGAGTTAAAGCCTGTTTGTTGAGTTAGGCTTGAAAATGAATTGATAGCCACTGCATTTTAAGACTATGCTTTCTTCTCTAATGCTGACGTAGCACATCCTGAAACAATTAGCTGTAACTGTACTTATTGTGTCCTTGTACTGTGAGGGAACACAGTAAAGGAATATAATCCCATAAATTGTGCCCTACAATTTAAAAAAGATGTTAAGATATTTGAACAACTCTAGAGAAGGGCAGCGATGCTGGTGAAGGAGCTGGAAGGAATGTCCTCTGAGGAGTGGTTTAGGACACTGGGTTTATCTAGTTTGGAGGGAAGTGGGTTAAGAAGCCACCTCGCTGCTCCTTACAGCTTCCTGAGAAAAAATGGAGAAGGGAATGCTGGCTGGTCTCTTCTACCTAGGATCCAGTACCAGGGTGTGTGGGAATGGCTCAAAGCTGCATCTGTCAGGAGGGTTTGGTCTTAATGTGAGGAAACGTTTCTTCACCAAGAGGGTGGTTAAATCCGAGAACAGGCTTCTTTGGAGAAGTGGTTGATGCCCCATGGCCTGTCAGCATTTAAGAGGCATTTGGACAATGCCATTAATACCATGCTTTAATTTGTGGTAGGACCCATAGTTGTCAGGCAGTCAGACTAGATGATCATTGTAGCTCCCTTCCAGAAGAATTGCTTTATTCTGTTCTTCTTCCCCTTATCCTTTTCCTAGCACAATATGCAGAGGAAATCTCTGATGACATTTCTTCACTGCCATGTAATAATAGAAGGCATTGAATGGGTAATCCTGTCCCAATTCTAGAAATAGGTTCTGTCACTTTGTGGGAAAAAAGGCATGTGTCTTATCATGGGAGTGGGAGTTGTGGATTCTCTTGTAATTTGACCACTTGAAGAAATTTGGGGAAAAAAAAAAAGCTGTGCAAAATGCAGATTTTGTAAGTCTTCTGTGTTCATCCAGTGTAGCTGCGATTCTGCAGGGTGGCTCAGGGCAAATGTTTCAGCTCAGCCTGCAGTCTTCAGTCCCTCTCTGAGCTATGTTGTAGGTGTCCATCTCTGCTTCTGTGTCCTGGAGGGGTCTGGGACTAGCAATGAAGAGCTGCTCTCCTGGATGGACCCCTCAGGCCTAGGATGCAGCTTGTCATGCCTAATTTTAGGGATAACATGCCGGAACTATAATACTTGATTCCATTCCCTGTGTTCCCCATGAGTCAAATAATGATGAGACTGTGATTTGCCTGAAATGCCAGGAATTTTTCAGCTTCGAAACCTCTTTCAAGTCCACGGATCACAAAAGCTGCAAGTGGCAACAGTATTTTATTGTCTTTCTCAATGTGCTTCAGAGCCAATGTTCACAAATTAACAAAATGCACAAGTGTAGCCAGGAGCAGGCGGATGCATTCATCGGTTTAGCTTGGAAAAATCTTTGGTTCTTTTAAAAAATGAATGGCAAGTGCCCGGCTGTGGTTTCTCATGATGACTACCACGGTCATGCATGCACACACCCACACCTTCTGGCACCAGGACAGGTTGTAAAAACATGGAATCTTGTAGGAGACGGGTTCTTCCAATTGATACAAAGTTTTGGGACAAATGAAAAATTCTTTTTTAAGCAGACTAAGAGCAAAACTTCAAAATCTCATATGAAAGATCTACTTCCTTTTCTTTCCCTTCAGGAAAAAACCGTTTCATTTCTATTGTCTATTTTTTGCTTTATATATGTCAACACAAAAGCTACAGATTGCGTTCTGTAAGGTCATTGAAGGATGAAATCAAGGGATTGCATTCCAAAAAGGTCAAAGTTTTTCAGCTTTACAGGAATGTTTTGGTTTTATTTTTCATGAATGAAATCTTGTTTTCTGAATCATGTTTTCTATGGAAATGTTGTTTTGGAAAATGCTGGATTTATCAACAGCTCTAATAACTCTTGCTCCCTGCCTGAAATAGTTGGACTTTTCTCCCAAGTTGTTTTATAAAAGCCTTGTATAATCTTGAAGTTTTACTCATTAGCAAGCCAAAATTTAAATGCAAATCACAGGAGAAAGCTAATCCATTATCTTTATTTTGGCTAAAAAAAATCCTTTCAACTCAATCTAACGGGGTTGTTTTGTTGTTGTTGTGCTCTTGGGAATGATCTTTCCTTGCTGTTGTTTGTTTTATGCTGCAGCTTTAGATAATATCAGGATAATGTACCATGTAAGTCAAGGAAATAATCTTAATCTTCTGTCTGGAATATGACAAGTGTTTCTAATTGTAATTAATAACTCATATATTAAACACTCAAATTAGCTTGGGTTGCTTAAGGTAGAAACTGGTTTCATATCAATGACCTGAAATGGTTAGGCAGTCTTTCTGAGGATCGGATCATCAGATCTGCCATTAGGCTTTCATTTCTTTGGTCAGATTATTTTCACAAAATTCCTCCCTGTATGCATGATTGAATCTCACTGAATTTCTTGTCATCTTGAGTTTGGTTTCTTAGATGACATTAGAATTTTAGCAAGGTTTTAATGTCTAGCTAAAACGTTTTGAAGTAGTGTTTTAATCCATTATTTCAAAATACGTCCTGTTGTATAGCCTTAACTACCTGCACTGCGGTTTTAAACGTATGTGACTGGCCCAGAATCCTGAAAGCCCTGGGTTTTGCAAGCACCTGAACTTTCTCAGCTAGCATAGAATTACATATTTGCCTACAAGTTCTCTGGTTTAAGACCAAGCAAAGCCTTTGCCTTGCCTCCTGCTCCTCCCTGGGGCCGTATTGTGCAGTTGTGGTGCAGGCTGTGTCAGTAGGTAATGCAAATTAAATGGAGCTCAGCAGCATCTCACCTTTCTGGGTTTTGAGGTGGTTTGGCACAAGAGGTGCTCTTGAGCAGAAGTCTGTTCGTGTCTGAAAGGCTGAACTGATGTCTGCATCATTTATGTGAAAATACAGCTACTGACTGGCACCCAGCTTTCCAGAGAGATGCCGTCAAAATTAAATTATGGAGCAGACTGGAAGCCCCATCTATTTCTCATTTCTTTTGTTTTGGTATGGGTGTTAGCAGCTCTTCTTGTGGAAATATTCTCTTTCTTTCTCAGATTGCAGAACCTTTTTTTTTTTTTTTTTTTTTTTGGTTCCTTCGAATGTATTTATATAAGTCTCTTTTTCTTCTAACTATCTGTGGAGATGTTACTGGGAAATTTCTGAGCATCAGCTCAGTGCATTTCCAGTAGTATTCCATATAATGAGAGCTCCTTTACTCCCAAACTGTGATGCTGCTGTGGATAGGCTTGTTGGATTGCCCCAGAACTAAATTTATAAATGGAGATGCTCTTCTATATACTATGATAGATTCTGCTAATGAAGGGCTTGGGTGAGGTGCCTTCTCCTCCATGGCTTGAGGCAAGTGCTGTATGAGAAGGAGAAGCAGGAGAAAATGAGGAGAAGCTTGCTGCAGCTAATGTTTTGCTGTGAGCATGTTTGCAGTATTAAAGCAAATTCATTTTTATAGCCTTGTTAGTTTTAACTTTATGGCCTCCAATTCAATTCATAAACTTAGAATGTCTTATGGAAATGCAAACCTAAAAGTGCCAGTAGTGAAGAATTGGCAAAATAGAGACTTATCCATGTAATTTATTGAAAGAATGTAAACAGAGATGAACGAATAGACAGACTGCTCTCATGGGGACAAGGGGAAAGCAATGTCAAAAAATGTACACTGCATGAAGCCATGAAAAGTTAATACAGCATAATGCAACTAGGCCTGCAGAATATCAAGTGAAGCCAATTACTGCTTTTAGCCCAACATGCTTAATAGATTCAGTGTTTTGTCCCTGTCCTCTCAACTAATTCCCTTGGGACAACACAGGCAGTAATAAAGTAGCTACAAGATGTGAGTCTCCTCAAACAATTTCTCCATGCTATTATCAGTTAAAATGTTTGCATTAAGATCTGTGAAACTTGGAACTAATGTTTAAAAAAATTCACAGAACAGATTTACTAGAGGTTGTAACTAGAGCAGAGAGAGCCCGATGCTTCAGTAGATGCTTCTTGGCTGAGTTTATGTGTTTAACTTACACTTGTTTGATCCTTTGAAGTTGTGTCCACAAAAGTTTTGGGGTGGAGGGATGGGAGGGATTTATTCAGTAATTTTTAATTTGTTGCCTGGCACTTTCCCAGCTTGTTTTGAACATTCTTTTCCCCCTTGACTTGCACAAAGCTGAAGCATCACTGCAGTTACTTTTCTGTATATCCTCTGCTGTAAGTCCTAACACAACTGTAATTAATGATGGAAAACCGTGCTCAGGACTGAGCAGGTATAGGGTCAGTGCTGGTATTTAAAAAGTGCTAGTCCGTGTGCGTGTAAGTTGACAAGGCTGAGCTTATTAATTCCCTTGCTAGCCACAGATAAGCCATTTGTAGGGTGGAAGTAGTTTTACGGCACAAATGTGATGCTGTACTATGAAATCTGCCTCTTCCTTCTGTGAAGGTTCTGCCAAGTCACCTGCTCTCTCCAGCTTTGGGTGGTGGTCATGCGGTATGAATAACAGGGAAGAAACTAAAGCTTTATGCAAGTCTTTCAATGCCAAGCTTTTAATGAAATTCATTTCAAGTGTTCTTTAGTCCATCTTATATATTTTGGCTGTAAATTTCATGGCTACCTATATAAGGTGTCATGGTGATAGTATGGCAGGAAGGAATAGTTCCCCTTTCCCCAGGAAAATCGTTAGAAGTTGTAGGAGACAAACTCAGTCCCATAAGTTAGGGGAAAAAAATACAGCCAGTCAGCAGCTGCGTTATCAACTTAGAGGCTTTATCAACTGGACTGATATAAAGACCATGTCCTTACCCCTTACTTTGGTTCCCTTTGTCTGTAGCATCGGTATAGGGCACAATCACACAGAATTCTCCTGCTCTGAAAATCAACTTGGAAATAGTCTGCATGGGGCTGGACACACACTTTAGGATGTGTGGGTTTAAAGTGTTTTGCTGGAATGAGTCAAGTGCTTAGTGGTTTGTAATGCTGGGGGCATTTATGGCTAAGTGCAGGACATCTCCAATATTCATGAGAGAACAGCAGCCCCGTCATGGGACAGTAGCAATAAAATGGTTTTTATTACAGCTTTATAGCTCTCTTGAGATAAAGCCCTGGTTACAGAATTTGTGACCGTACCCTCAAGCATGTGCAGGAGGACATTTTGTTTCTGCTGTTTAATTTCAGGCACTCCTGTGAATCTTCAGTTTAGAGAATGTAAATATTTTCACAGACATGGGTAAATAAACAAACACCTCTGTGTTCAGTAAAATGGACAGCAAACCCTACCCTTTTAACACAGATGTGTTAGAGCTTTGCTGTCTGCCCTAACTTTGGTAGGAAGCCTGAGGACAAAATTCTGATCAGCTTCAGCATAAAACGGTTCCATAAGTGCTTTCCCTATGAGAAAGCTCACCCTTGAAAGGGATCTTTTACTACTAGATCCACAGATGTGGTGAGGTATACACAAACAGGATATGTTATAGCCAGTTGGAGGAAATGGTATATATCTGCATTTTAATGTTTTCAGTCTATGCATTATATACAGCTTGGAATTTATACTTGGGTAACCATAAAGCTCTAACTTCGTAAAGGTTGAATCTCACCTTTTAAGATGTGGTATTTTATTGATATCCAAATTAGCAATACAGTACAAAAGATTTAGCCATACTGCAATAAAACTTTTGACAAAAATAGAAAAAATAAGAAGTCAAGAAGAATTTTAAAACAATGTGGATTTTAAAAAGAACATAATTATGGGTGGGAGAGGGAAGGAACTTGAATTTCAAAAGCAGTGGTGGAAATATTTTGAAAGTGTCAGTGGAATCCTGCCAAAGATACATACTATACATCCTGGTTGACATAGAAGTTGCCTACCAGCAAAATTTTGGGAAATAGAAGCAGAAGGATGGACAAGAAGGACATGCAATTACATGTGTAGTGTTAGCTCCCACTTTTCTAAAAAACCACCCAAAATACTGGAGCTACTGGCCTTCATATGCATATGTAATTCAAGTTTTTTAGTCTGCACAGATGCTGTGGTGGGATTCTTGCAAGATAGCGTGTTCCATATTATCCCCAGAAGTTGCTTAGCATGAAAATTAAGAGCATCTACTTATTCAGCAAACCTGCTACAGTGGTGCAAAGTGAAAATCTTGATCTTGGTGTTTCTTTTGGATGCAGAATCAAGTCCTTCAGCAGCCTGAATGAGTGCTGCTTGTACTGTCACTGTAATGGGGATGAACATACAAGAAAGTTGTGTTCTGTGTAGCATGATCACATAGAAAAGATAATGTGGTAAGTAGCAGATGACTGATGATTTAACAATAAAAAACAAATAAATAAAAAGAAGATGCTGTATAGTTTATTGCAATTTTCTCAAACAAGAAATGATATTGAATTCCTTTCAAGAAGGATCTTGAGAGCCTTTCTTAATGCACAACCAATACCAAGTTCTTGAAAGCCCCATCTATTGTATAATATGGCTAACAAAGGAAAAACTCTGCAACAAAGCAGGGGAGGGGCTCTTATTGACTGAATGTGGACAGACTGTGATTGATAGTGTTGCCTTTTTTCCCCTTTGTGCGCTGTGCACAATAATTACTGGAGGCAGAACCTCATGTTTTAATATATTGTACAATAGCCTCTCTTTTGATTGAAATTCATGTTCATTTGATCTTGACAGCAATGCAAAGTTAGTTTTTTCCGGTAACATTTTTAATAATTAAACAAGCTATTTAAAGCTTGGCATTTTCATTATATTTGCCCTAGTGCTATCCATTATTCTGATGATCCAGTGATTCTTTATTAAAACGAAAAATATTACATTCAAATATAAATGTCAGGCATAATTCATAAATGTAATGAAAGTCATATCTGGCTTGAAGATGCAGTCCCCTCATACATCTCAGTGGCCAGAGATTGCAGCATCCTTTTATGCTGGGCCACCTGGGTGACAATAGATGCGCTCCTAAACCGGATGTCTGTTAACCTTGGCATTCTCCCTCTGGAAAATATTCTCTATTGCTTTCAAAAGTATTATTTCTCTACATGGAAACTGAAGAGCAATGCTGTCTCATGGTATTGTAAAGTTGAAATATCTCAATTGTGATAGTTTGGTCCTGTTACCCTGGAGGAGCAAGAATGAAAACTGAAAAACCCATTCAATCACACTGTGATTTAGGTGGAGTTGTGATAAACCTTCTGTAAAATGCCATCATTCCAAGGGTTATATGATGCAGAAATATCACAGTTTAAATTCAGAGTTTAGGCTTAGATTAACTCTACTCGCTTCATGTCTTTATCCTTAGAAAACTCTTAGAAATATTTTCTAAAACAAAGGTAAAGAGTCAGAGAGAATTAATTTCCTATTGAGGAAAGAATATTGTTAAAGTAGGCCATTCTGGCTGATTCTCTTCTGAGAAGTACATGCTGTTTGTAGAAAATCTCCTTCTGTGAGGACTCCTGGTATAGTTAGGAAATGTTACACCACCCTGTGCATCTGTCCCTATGTGGTACAGTGTGACTGACATCCTGACAGCTGGTGTGTTAGCAACACAGATGAGACATGAGCCTTTTCACTGTCCTGATGTGTTCATGTGGCTGCAAAGGGGTTTGTCCAGCTGATTCAGTTCAGTGACACAATCCCAGTTTGGTATGTCTGTGGCTGTTTCATGCCCTGTCATTAAGGGGATGACATACCCATTACAGCTGACCAGGGTGATGTCACTACTCCAGGCGAATTTCCTCCTGGGCTTTCTGATTACTTGTCCAGGGGTGGGAGCTGGTTGAGAACAATATAGTATTTTTCCCCATTTGCTTTTCACAAATACACTGCTTTTGCCTGAGTTGCACCAGTCAGGGAGAAAATGCCAAACCTGGGCTTCTCTCTGAAGAAAACCATTCCAGATGGAAGCTCACCTGGGAACAGGGCAAGGGGTGACCTCATGGGAAAATAATACTGGCTTTGCCAGCAGTGGAGGTGTCATTGCTCCATCCTTGCACTGTTTTTCTCCCAAGAGGAATGAAAGGTTGAAATTAATGTGGTTTCAACTTATATGGAGTCCCAAAAGACTGGAATCAGTGTTGTGGTATCATCTAATATTTTTACAAAGGGCAGCAGCTCTTGGGCTATTTTCTCATTTCCCCTGAATTATTTAACCTCTTCTAGTCTACAGAAATGACATGAAATGGCAGCTGTCTAAAATTCTGGAGCCAAAATAAGAGTAGATACTCACAGATACTATAACAGCCCAGCAGTATTTTTAGATTATTTAAATGATTTTTGAGAACTTCTTTGAGAGCTTTTTTTCAGACAGCAATTTGTGGATCTCTTTTCCAGCCTGTTTTTCTGCAGACAGATGGATATATCTAGAGAGAAACCTGGTGAGAATTGTGTTGAAATGCTCCCTCTGAGAAATGATTCTTCCTGGGATTTCCCAGCTCTGGTCTGATTTTACACTCCCCTTAGTATCTGGCCTGACAGTTTGGAATCTGTGTGTGGATGTCCATGCCTGTGGATCAGAGAGACTTCTTCAGAGTAACAGGAAAACAGACTCACAAGTATTTCCAGGGTGGGGGGTTAAAGAGCGGACCAGATTTTCTTTAGTACATGGTTTATTTTGTTTCTTTTTATTATCATTCTGTGATTTCATTTAAAAGGACCCCCAAAGTTTTGTTATGGTTTTGTTTAATAAGGGTAAGGCCATTAAGACAGTATTCTGGGATATTATTTGAGTATCAATGTTGTTGAAGTACATTTTTCAATCTACTCTGACTTTGAAGCCATGGGAGCAACTTTGCATTTGAATCCAATCAAGGAACTCCTGATGTAATAAATGAAACACCAGGGAAAAATCAAGGTTAACAATTGTATTTTCCCCCTTTGACTTTGGATTTTTAATGGGAAGAATAATTTCTGAACATTTTGAGAAATATTAAGTCTTTCCAGGCAAGTGTGCTTTTGCCTATTTGTTTTTGATGTATTCTTGCCACATAACAGTGGGAGATTTTTAACATACAGCTGAGACTGAAATATAAGCTCCCCTAATGAGTAAGATATATTGTCAGTGTCAAGTCAAATACAATAAAAAATGAGTGAATAATATGTGTACAAAAATGTACCATATGCCATTTCGTGATGATTTTTATTATCCTATTTAGTCTTCAACTGATGCCACAGGCATGCAAGCACTTTTTACCTCGTGTGATTTTTCTTTGAAATCCGTGTTTACTTTTCTTTAGCTGATGCTAATCTGTTTCTAGTTGAATATGTATATGTGCATGTCTACAATGGTATGTACGTCCCTCTGCGTGTGTGCTGTGAAATTCTTTTGACAATGTAATATTGCTTGATGACAGTGAGTGTCTCTTTGTCTCCTGCTTTTTGCCTTCCAACCACGTGCTGGGGTTGAAATGCAGTCCACAACCCAGGCCAAAGGCTCAGTGCCTTACTGGGCAGTTCTGCCAAGCTCCAGGCTTGATTACTCACTACAGAAACTTCATGCCCCGTACTAAGAATGGAGAATTAGCAAAAGCAGTGTCTGAGCTCAAATTTGGCTTTACTGGCAAAGCTTTCATTGTCATTGAGGGGAACTGTATCACGTGTTTAAAAAAAGAATTAATTCTGATTTTGGCCAAGTTTTGTACTTTCTTTAAACTTTCTGGTGCTCAGAATCTCATTGCAATCACAGGCAGCTTTTAGCTTGACTGTTTCTTCAGCTAAAATCTACTGATCTTTGCTGGTTGAGCAGGACTGTGATTTATTATGCATTTTTCTCACCCCACCCACTTCTTCCCTCTGCTCTTCTACCCTTCCCACATGTGTTTCTTCTCTTCAGGACTTTATTTTTTCCTCCTCAGTTTGTTTATTTTCTTTCCGGTGTGCTTACACATTTTATTGGCTGACTTAGAAGTTCAGAAATCTAACTGAGGAACTTTATTTGAGTGTCAGATGCAAGATGCTTTAAGACGTTTCAGTTTTGAGAAGGTTATCTTGATCTTTGGAAAGGAGGTTTGTAAAGACGTTGTAGAAAGGGTAGCCGAAGCTTCAAGTCACTTTAACAACACTTTTTAAATTTAGTCAGTTTTGAATTAAGTTCGTTCAGATACCAGGACTAAAATAATTTTAAGTTTACTCATGTTAAGTTCAAAATATTGATGAAACTTGCTCTAATACTTTCTGTATTTACAATTACTCTGTGAGATTCAGATGGGAAAAAACTTCCCACCAAGAACTCTAAGGTTCAAGAATGTATGAAAATCTGATGGGGGCAGCAGAAGAGAATGCAAATTTAACCAGATATTTCTGAAATGCTTTAAAATAACTATTGAGTGGAGTGAGGCTCTTTTTTTTAACCTTGGTCTGTGTGATGTACATATACAAAACTTAAATTGATTTCCTCTTTGAATAGTGGCTGTTCAAAAAATACAAAATGAATCCTGAGTTGAATAAATGGTTACAGCATAGTGGGTCTGGTTCCCTGTCCTGGGTTCAAATTATAATCATATCATATCATTGTGTTCTAGACTTCTTCAACATTATGTTATCAGCCATGGATTTCTTTCTAAATGAAGGGATACTTTTATTTTAATAATCCTGGATCCTAATGAAACTCCATGTTCTAATTCAGTTACCCAAATGACACACTAAGGGTAATATTTGGTGTATTTAACCAAACCTAAAGCACAGCTGATATCAGAAAATTCTGTAATACAGACTTGAATTAAGCAGTAAAAAGTCATATGACATGCATCCTCTGTCTACATATAAATAAATAATGGGTCCTGTAACCAGGCTGTGAGGCTTCATTGTCTGCAGTTATGGACTTTTCCTGGCCAGGGGGGAAATATAAAGGATTCAGCTATAGAAAAAAAATAAATTAGGAGAACATGTGTGAATTATGTATTGAGGTTTCTAAGAGTTCTGCACTGTCCTGGGTTAGTGTAGCTGTTCTTTCCCTTCTTGTGGAAATAATGATTCATGAAGGCACTGCAGGATGAGAAACTAAATCATTTTAAGTATGTTAATGAAATATTTGTAAGAGTTGTGAAATATGGGACGGTTGGTGCAAAAATGAAACAGCTAACAAAATTATTAAATAAAAGTGTAAAAATATGTAATTATCTGCCACTTTTACAGTATTTCCAGGGATTCTGCTCATGACTTGCTATGAGAGAGCAACTGTTATGACCTTAGGGCCTGGTTCTGTAAATGTAATATTGCTGGCATAATCCCAGTGACTGCACTGGCATAATTTTGTGGAAATCTTTTCAACACTTGGTGCTTAATATCCCAATTCTGAAATGTTAAAGTAATACTAAAAAATGACTGTGAATGCTATTTAGAATGTGTTCATGTGCATATGCCTATATCTATCTATCTATCTATCTATCTATCTATCTATCTATCTGAAATAAGAAACCTGGGAAGCAAGAATTATTTTCATACCTGAGTGAGCAAGTATTTGGTCCACCAGCTTCCTCCATTGCTCTTTGCACTCATCCCAAAATCTTGTGCCGTGCATCTGCAGTTATATAGAAGTACTTACACTGTGCAAAACTTGTTAGTCTGCTTGCTGCCTCGTTTCCTTGCTCAGTATTTTGCTCATGTTGACATTCAGGAAAACACTTCCAGCTCCCAAGAGATGAGATTGATTCAAAACTCCTAGAAACTGTAAAGCATAAACTTTTCTGATCTTTTTTACCATATGGTTTTCAGACCTTTATGTTCATGATTTTACATGATTCTTTACAACCTTGAGAGTTAGAGGCTTAAGTCTGCTTATAGGGTGTTTATGTCAAATGCTGTGAAACTTGCTGGAGTTAAAACCCCAAACCAACTAACCAAAGAAAATAGCCAACGCACTACAGATTCACAAGTTCATAATGTTACAAGAGAACTGGTTCAAATACAGAAAATCCTTTCTGTAGAAATGTTAACACCTGAACTATTGCTTTCCAAACTGAAAACATCTTGGGCTTTTTTGTTGTCAACTGCTGACTGCAGTTTTATTTCAGTATTTAATATGGTGGCTGCTTGATCTTTTTCTTAATGAAATTTCAGAATGCGGAAGCATTTCTGTAGAGAATCCTTATCTTTTTATTTCTAGAAAATAGCATTTCTCAAAAGAAGAAAAATTCAGTAAGATTATGTAGAAATAAAATTAACTTGTGCTAGTGCTAGGACTTTGAGGGAGCCTGGTCAACCAGCTGATTGACGTATCTCAGGAAGGTGAAGCTTTGTGAATTTATTTTAGCAAATGAAAGTGAGATTCAGTAGCCTTCAAAAAACCAACCGTCTAACTGGGGGAGGCTGAAAATGTTGGCTCAGAAGAATAACATAGCTGTAATGGGATTCTTAATTATAAAGGCTGAATTAGAATTTAACCTGCTGTTGTCCTATGTCCCATATTATATCAGCAACAATGAAAATTTCACTATATGCTTCCTGTGATACAGAGGATAAACTGTCCTTTGTATCACAGATGAGGTCTGTGCGTACCTCTGACCTTTCAAGTCTTGCTAATCAATTCTCATCCGTCAGGGTATCCACAAATTGCTGTATGACTTGCTAGAGAGGGGAAATTCTCCTCTCATTATACACAGTACAAAAGGTTTGTCTCCCCCTGAAGCACGAAGGTACTGCTGGAGGCAGGTTACTGAACTAGATGTACAAGTGGACTTGATGTGTTTTGGCACATCCTGTAGTGCCAGCACGAGGGCATCGATAGAGTCAACGTTGGGTCCCAGCGTCATATTAGGCCACAACAATGAGTGGTGCCCAGCCTGACAGTTCTGTAACTCTTGCTGTCAGGCCAGTTCTCTGCTGGGAAAAATTTGTGGTAGTCAGGGGAGCTATACCAGAAAAAAGCTAGAAAAAGCGAATGGTGAATTATATCCATTGAAGAGTATTTTATTTGGCAGGGGATGAATGCCTGTCTCGAAGTGCAGGATATCTCTTGGCACCCATGGGAGTGGTAGAAGTCCAGGAGCTGCAGTGATCTGGCTGTGGGAATTTGACTCTGCAAAGTGCTGTGTGTCCCTGATAGTGTGAAAGGCATCTACATAATAGTAATGGGATGTGATGTTAAGATAAAGTCAGGATCTTAGAGGAATCTGCATTTAATATGATATCCATTGTGTGATATTCATTGACTTCAGTGGCTTGCGTTGCTCTTGCGTGTCACGCGTTTGGGAGGAAAAAGCTCTCATCCTTAAAACAAAACAACCCCCTAATCCTACAAGTTCTTAGTGCATAATCTATCTGAATACAGCAGCCTTTTCCTCATGAAGAATTCCTAGATCTGTTTGTTCACAATTTTTGCAGATGTTTATTTGAGTGCAGGCAACACAGTGTAATGAAACAAATGAGTTGGAAGTGTCAGAATGCCCAATTATCCAACTCACTGCCTGTCTGTGGGGCTGAACAATGGGAACTACTAGGCATGCTTTACTCATTTAACTTCGTTTAAACTATTCTTGGCATCAAAGTTGCATTAATGTGATAACTTCTGTGTGGCAATTAACAAACTGTAGCAATTGGAGACATTCATACAGCGTGCTGGGGAAGGGTTACAGAGTGGGCAATTTAGCTGGTCGCCTAATTTCCTGTCGAACCTGAAAGGAGGAAGGAAAGGATTCAGTTCTGGCTTCCTTCCCACAAACCTGAAAAAGAAAAAAAAAATAATCTACATGAAATCTGAATAGGAGTTGCTGTAGCTCCTTCCAAAAGGACCTAAATTCTTCTCTTTGCCAGTGTATTCCTTTAGCCACCATGGCAGTTACCTCTCCTTACTTGCTCTCAAGTCCTGTATCATAAAAGAGGATGGACAAGGGGAGGAGGATATCATTGTCAGGAAAAGGTAGAAGTGAGCAGAAAGCAGGTGAAAATCAACTAGAAAAAGGCGGAAAAAACTCATTATATTCAGGAAAAGGACAGCTGGAGTAGTAACTACAGATGGATCATCAGGGGAATGGAGAACCTGAAGATAAAAGAGCTATTCCTGAGTCCTGCACACTAAGGAGTTTTTGAAAGGATAAACTTGATCTTATGCTCTGAAAGCAGCCAGGCAGGCCCTGTTTTCACAGACATTGTTCTCATTGACTTATATTTAAGTTTCTTTGAACAGAGACCACAGATTTGAACTCACCTTGTTCAAATAGATGTATCTTTTATATATGCAAAATGTCACTTGACTGTAAATTATTTCAGTCTGTGCTTTTTTTGCTAAGTGGTAGAATATAAAGTGGACTGAGACACACATTATGCAGAATTCTGTATGATTGTTAATAATAGCTGCCCAGCCATTCTCCTACAATTTTATGGCTTAAAAATAACACTCAGCTGTTCTGGAACAAGAGGCCATTGGAAAGGGGTGAGGGCAGAATCTTTCATAACCTCTGAGTGGAAACAGTAGCCGCTGATCTGTTGGCACAGGAATTACCCAAGCCTATTATTATTCTATAAAAAGTAAATTGTTATTACCATATGTACAGACCTGGTACAGAATCAGAACAGCTATTTCCTGACAGCCCATGCTTCTTAGAACTGTGTTGTGTGTGTCATACAAAGGAGTTTCTTGGGGACAGGGGGTAGCCACTCACGAAAGGATGATCACCTACTGTGCATAACTACAAAGGCTCTTCCAGGGGTGTGACCTCCAAAACTCCTATTGGCACTAAAACAGTACAGCATCTTTCATACCTTTTTGTAGTGGGGAACAATACATAACCATGCTTTGTGGAAGCACCAAGTGGCCAAGACCACAATCCTCACTCCCGTTTAGCAACGCATATTCACGTGGGAAACAAGAGCAAATGAAGTAGAGAGCTGAGCTCTCTCTAGACAGTAGGGGCATTAGACTTTTCTAGCTTCAGGAGAATTTTACATATCTTTTCCATAATAAAGCCTTGTAAGAGTGTGGTTTTGGTTGACTTGAGGCTGAAAACCCAAACCCAGGCCTGTGCTAAAGCAACAGCAGTTGTGTTCATGTAGAATGATAGTGTGACTTAGCAATTTTTATATCCGATCATTGAATGGGGTTTTTTTTGTCAAACTGACTTCCAGAGAACAGTTTGCAAGAGTAAATACTAGTAATGAGTAAGGCTTACCAAATTGTGACTTGTCAAATACTGACTGTCTCCTCTTTTAAAAAACTCAGATTTTCTAGAGGTGTTCTTCTAGAAGATGCAAAGTGTAATATGTGCATGGCAACCCAGGGCTAAAAGCATGCAATGCAGTCTGCTCTTGAACGGTGTTGCAGGAATATCAGTTTGTGCAGGGGATCCTGGCTTTCCTGTAGGATTTGTATGTCACACAAAATCATGGCTGTGTAAGAGTAATTGCCTAATTCTGCGGCTTGCCCTTATACTGGCATGGGGTGGGTTCACTTCGCTAGTTCTCAAATCAAATATATTTTAAGAGTGAGGAAATGGTTCTCTATGTTCACATACTGTATGAAGTGCTTAATCATTCATAGCTGAAAATTAGCTGAGTGTGATTATTCACCAAGATACATTAACAGCAGCTGGTGTTTTACTGTACTCCCAAAAGAGAAAAAAATACTGGTCCAAAATCTGTGCAGAGCTTTTAAAGTCATCTGGGTAAATACCTAGTGGGAAATGGACCAAGTCTTCCTGCCTGCACATTTACTGACAGAGAAAGTCTTGTTTTCAAATCTCCTGCCGTAAAATTGAAGGATGAAAATGTTTCTTGGGCAGTGTGGCATAGAGGCCAGCTCCCACTTCTTCTGTGGTAGCTGTGCCTCTGTTTCTGGTCTGGATGGTGGAGAGCAAACACTGAATACCTATTCCCTGGGAGGAAGAGAGATTGAGCTTGTGTCCTCTTTATTTCAGGACAGAAGCCAAACATTGTTGTAAACCATACTCAGGTCTGCCTTTGAGTTCTGATGCACTCCCCTCTGCTGCCTTGATCTATGTAGCAAAACTCAGAGGAGATACTCTGAAAACACCAAGCACTGGTCTACTGAGTGCTCATATGTTTTCAAAGAGAGAGATGCTCTGCTAGAAACAAATATGTTAATATTCCATTCACTTATTTTTCATCGTTACAGTGGAAATTGAAAGCAAAGAATGCTATAGAGGTCTGTCCATCCATCCGTCCATCCACCTGCCCCAAGACAGTACAGATACAACTGATATGCTTCTGACAAGTGTCTGTATAGCTGTTCTTAAAAGACTTAAATAATGGTGATCACAAAATCTCTGCAGGCCAGCTCTTCCAGGATTTAGCTATCCTTACCACTAGAAGAAAGCGCTTCCTGAAGTCTAACCTAAATCTCCCTTGCTGCCATTTCAGCCTGTTTCTATACATACAAACCTCGGCCAACATGGAAAAGGGCTTATTTCCTTTCTCTTTCTAGCAGCCCTTTTCTATATTTGAAGATTGTTATCACATCTCCCTTCACCTATCTTTATTTTTAGACTAAACAACTCGGCTTTTCCCAGACTTCCCTCCAAGGATAGATTTTGAGACCTCTGGTGATAATTATTTTCATCTGAAATCCTTCGAGTTGGCCTGTGTTGTTCTTGTATCAGATACTGCGCCCAAATCCGGCTGCAGTGCTGCAGCTGTGGGAGCCTTATTGCTTCTGAGCAAAGCACGTTTACTTCAGCTGTCTTAGGAGCAGCACTCCTGCTTATACATCCCACTTCGATATTTGCTTCCTCTCAAAAGCAAAATACTCATGACTTGCATGCAGTTTACGATCCATTATGAGTCCCAAATCCTGTTTTGAAGTCCCACTGCCTCTCCAGTTGTTTCCTCCTTTATGTCTTTTGTCAGCTGCACAGGTATATACGTGTGTGTGTATGTATGTCTGTATGCATATATGTATATGTAGGCATCACATTTCATGCTCTGCAGCTCCATACTTGCTGAAGTGCATCCTCATGTGCCCAGACACTTTTCCCTCTGTATCTGGATTACTTTGATACTAAATCTCTTCCTCCAAAGGATCTGTTGTATTTTTTTCACCTTGATACTCTCTTCAGGCCTAGTATTTTCTCATTTTTAATGAAAATACTGACAACTCACAGAATGAAAATAGGTTCCCAGGCTTAATTCAGCTTTCCTACTTGGCAGTGAAGCAATGCTTGTATGATTTTTCAAATAGTCGTGTACCAAACTGTAGTTTCACCTATCCCTTGGTTGATTGTCTTGTTTATGATAAATTTGTGAACGAGTATCAGAATAGTTACTAAAGTCAGGACCTAGTACAGTGACTGCTTTATCATTCTCCATAAGAGCCATGATGCCATGGAATAAATTTGTTGGATATGTTATGTATGTGAGTCATTTATGTTTGTTTATAACTTTCATGGTTTGCTTAATTGCTGCTTGCAAGTATTTTAATTTTGTTCAATATCTTTCTGGGATTTGAAGTTACTTTGATTAATCTGAAAGTCTACTCAAGGTCTTTGAAAAAGTGAAACACATTTTATCAAGATTTCCTGCATATGGTTATCTGGATGCAAATATGCATTTGTCTGTCTATCTTCTTGCATTTTGTCATGGAGATGCTTGTGGGCAGCAGGATCTTTGCTTAACATGTACTTGATATCTAGTCCCAAATTTCAATGTGCTTGTCAGCTATCTAAAAAATTGGTGTAGACTGGCTGGCCTCCCTGTTTGGCAACTTCTCGAACCTAGTTTATTCAGGCCACAGGGAATGTTTTTGGTTTTCAGTGGTTTGGGATTATAGGCTTCTCCTCCTCAATTAGGCAAGAGAACTTCTGTTCAGCCTAACTAGGATGAGAAAAGATATGTAGTTACAGCAGGCAGGTATATGTTTAGGTTTGTGAATCTATGACACATCTTCTGCCTTGATTTTGCACTTTGTAAATGTACGAGAGCATCTGACTGAAGCTGTAAAATCTACCTCTTTTGGAGACTGTATCAAACTACTACTGGTTTGCTTAAGGGGGTTGAGCACATTTGTCACAGGTTTTTTCAAGGTTACTAATGTATCTATGTATCTAGCTATGGCAGAGTTTTGTTCCTGCAGTTTTGTTCTTGTGGTTCTATAATTGTCACTTCAACAACATTTTGACTTCTAAAATTTATTCACCAATGTTGTTAGTTGTTCTAAGTGATTACATTTTATCTTTAGTGATGAGCGGAATTTAGATGTAATTCCTATTAAAACCCAGTCTCTGTCTCTCTACCCTTCACACTGCTTCAAAATCACAAGAGCAAAACATCACTGCAGCAAACTTTGCTTTCCAGTTCTAATCAAGAGCAGTACCTGTGCAAAATCAGTGGCTCTTAGTTTAAACAGATTAGTTCAGGAACTTTTCCTTTCACTTTTGGGTTTGTATGCTTTTTCCAGATTAACAGATTTATCTTCCATGTTTATTGGTGGAGTCACTAGCAGTGTCTACATGTAAATTGCTTAAAACTTTCCATTGCAAAAGATGGTTGCAGTCTTTCCTTTGTGAAGTTCCTGTCTTTTTCCCATTTACAGTGAATTATTATATGCAGCATGAAGGATGCCTGTTGGCTAAGGAAATGCCCCTTTTTTATTATTATGTTTTCTCCTGTTCCATAGAATGACATCCGACTTGTCCTGCAATATCAAATATTAAAAAATACCACCTCACTTTGTTGTCTTGTGTGCTCCAAGAAGCTGGCAGCCCACCAATATCACAGTAAAGTCTAAAGTCAGGCTCTCACTTTTCCTACAGCTGCAAAAGTGGAGAAAGGACTATGAGTACAAGAAAGGTGATGAAGGGGTTATAGTTAAGTGGTTAAAAGTGACTTCCTGCTTTCCAGGGAGAACAGAGAAATTCCGTCTCCCAAAGCAGGTTCCAAGCAGCCTGTTAGTCATCCTCCTCCATTGTACCGCTTCAGGGCTAGAACTTGTTTAGACATTGGTGACAGGACCTTGCTTCTTCAACTAGTCCTTATCTTGGGAAAAAACGATGCCAAACAAGAATGTCCAAAACTCATCACGCATTCAGCCCATGCAGTCTGAAAGAGAAGGTCCAGTGGCATAGAAGGCAGTGGTCTGTATAGTCACAGAGGTGATTGGTTGCACCTGGCCACTGTAGGGCCAAGCAATACAGATGTTGGACAGGCCACCTTTACAAGCTAAGTAATCATTTCCTGAATGCAGCAGAGCAAGGTGGCAGGGTGATTGGATGTCTTGAACCTGATCCATGTTTACTGATCCATCCTTGCTGCCCTTCTCAACAGGTTCTGGCTCTCTGCAGTGGCTCAAAATTACCTTTTGAGTCACCTAGTACCTCATGTGCCCCCAGAAACCAGCTTGCTCCTGCTGTGTATCACCTGCCAAATCTAGTCTGGTGCTCCTACCCGAGCAAAATCTGCTAATTTTAAGAGAGACCCTGACTGAAACCTAATGCTGCATGGTAATTGCAGAGGCAGGGCGTTCAGGTCATTACTCTTGCCCTTTGATGCTGCCCTGTGTGCAAAGCAATATGCACTTCACTTCCAGTACTGTTCAGATATGTAAACCTTGTGCAAGCGAGTCTCTGAGTAGCTCAACCAAATTTCAACCCTGAATCCAACCAAGTAGTTCAACTCTGAAGACTGCAGAATCAACTACTGTGATGGGTGCAGCAAAAGTAGTGTTCCTGTTTAACTTTTCATTTCAGCTGGAGATGGGAACATACAATTCACAGTGAATTCTGTCTCTTTCCACTCTTTCTCCATTCCTCAGGTATGTGTTTCCTGTTATTGCTGGAGGAAAGGAAAAAAGCCCCAGCATGTTGAAATTGCCACACTTCAAGCCAGCACATTTTCAGAAACTTCCAAAATTAAAAGCTACCACCAGTCTCCAAGCACTGTCTCACTGCACAGCTGGAGAGGACCATCAGGGCTTAAGGAGATGCCATCTGTGCAATTTCAGGGCCAGAAAGGTCTTAGAAAGTGTTAATGACATTCCTTAAAATGTCTTTACTGTGGAAAACTTAAGAGCATCTGTCATTTGTAAATTTTAACAGTGGGAATATCCTGCAGAAGACAAATTCGAATCTTAAGCTGATGTATTGGTTAAATATGGATTCTCTGGCACAAGCGACTGTTTTTCAGTATTTGTGTGCCCTGCTAGGGTTAAGAAATACAATGGCAATTAAAGTAGATGCACTCTGATAACTTGTTTGTGCATCAGTGCTATTAATATACATCTATCTTTCTGGCTTGTTTCAAACAGGAGACCAAAATAATACCCCACAAAATGCTGAGGCAATACCTTGCATCATAAACTGCTGTGACTGTAATGAAATCAGACTTACACCACTTTATTTTATGAAATGTATTTTGTCAAGCTCTTGACAATGCCCCCCTGTTATTGGGGGTTACCATGTGTCCTACAGTGTAAAGCACCCATTGCCGTTTGTGTTCAACTTGTCCAGCATTCCTACATCTTTGAATTGCCTGGCACTTTAACTCACTCGATAAATGCAGCTTTCTTTTCTTCTTGAATCAGACACAGATATTTCCCAGTGGTGATAAACCTGAAGAAACATCCTAAAAGCTAGATAGATACATCTCTTTCACATTTATTGTGGATGTAAAATACTCTGCTAAGAATATAAGCTGCTGTCAGGCATGTAGCCACAAGAAAGGTGTTTTTCTCACATATATATCAATTTCTTTTAATAATGAATAATGGACTTTATATTTAAAAGTGATGTTTCTATGAATGTGCTAGATTGTGCTATATTTCTTTCACATGAGTATATTCCCATCATGGCAGACTTCTCAGAGAGCTTGCCTTGGGGGCTTTTGTTTAAAGTAATGCACTTTAATGAAAAAGAGCTGCTGAAATTTGTCAGCTTCTTCCAGCATGATTGCATTTTGGTGGTGGTTTAAAAAAATCTTTACCCACTTTATGATCTTCATGCTTGTTCCAAAATCCCCCTTCATTTTTAAAAGTAAAAAGATAGATGTACACACATATTACCAAAAGCCCTAAAACTGCCGTGGACCTTTTGCATGAATAGTCTCATTGAGGCCAATGAATAATAGAGGTAGACTTCAGCTGTGTGCAATTTTCAAGCTCAGGCTGTAGGGTAGATTTCAAATATTGCAAACAATCTGGAGTTATACACTTTGTGTATAGTTTTCAAAGCTACCAATATATTTTAAGGGCTTAATATCTAACAAGAAATGGATGATACTGATACGTCATTGCCAGTATATGATTTTGGAAATTATCAGCTTTGACTCAGTGGAGACATTTTTTGAAGAGTGAGGACGAGTGAAGTACCCTTGTACTTGTAAGGGTATTGGCAAATGAGAGTGCAAGTTCTTATAGGTTTTTTGGGTTTTTGAGGTTTTTTGGGGAGAAGTTCAAGTCCTCTGGCACCAGGCAGATGGACATAGCAGACTGTGTGGCTGCAGTGATCTGTGATCCACAGGGTCTTGGTTATTTGTTTCCTCTTCTTCAGAAGGCTGTGGGGCAGACTAATGGAAAATAGTAATACTAATTCCTGTAAGATTGGCTCTCCTTTACCAGTGGCAGTAAGGGGCTGAGTGGCTGTAGTGCTGAAAAGTGAGAAAGTGTTTAAAGGGGGCTGGCATGTCTTTCCAGACAGGCACAGTAAAGCCTGCTGGATGCGAGGTGGCCTCTGGAGTGCTGCTGAGGTGTGTTGGAGCTTGGAGGAGATGTACCGTCCTGTTGGGCAGCAGCTGTGTTCCTGCAGCCCAGGCTGCACACGTGTGCTCCCACCAAGCAGCTCTGCGCTGAGCCAGCACCAAAGGCAAAGGTGACCTGCAGCACAGGGTTCTGGGAGCAGCTGGTATGTAACTTACAGGTTACAAGTACAGGGTACACACTTTTTTCTGGAAAATGTGTCCTAGCTGCAGCCAATGTGCTGGATTTACAGACAGTTGGTTCCTGTGGTTTCAAGGAGCTGCCCAGTATTCAGGTCCTTTTCAAATCAGACTGGCTTCTCCTGTCTTCTGAGTATCTCGGTGGACCCTGACAGGTACAAAGTCAATAAGGTCATCAGGAATCATAATTTTTGGAAGTGTATGTTCATTTATGAATGCTGGTGGAAATCTGAAACTAGAAAGGTGTACACACACACATACCTAAGAAATAGAAATGTAAAATGAAAATACTTCCTCAGAGACTTACTCTACAAATGTTCTAGGCTACATCAGATTGGCCCATGCAAGAGGGTTATTAAAGAATCATAGAATAGGCTGAGTTGGAATGGACCCATCAGGATCATCGAGTCCTGGTCCTGGACGGGACATCCCAAGAATCACATTGTGCCTGAGAATGTTGTCCAAACGCTTCTTGAACTCTGTAAGGCTTGGTGCTGTGATCACTTCCTTGGAGAACCTGTTCCAGTGCTCAACACCCTTTGTGTGAAAAGCCTTTTCCAAAAATCCAGCCTAGACCTTCCCTGGCACAGCTTCATGTTTCCTGTGTGAGCCTTACTGATCAAATGATCTTTCCTGGTACAGAAGAGTCAAAAATGAACAACAAATGAAACGTGCAGCCTGACTATCTGATCACGCACTTTTCCATACCAAAGATCAGCATCTGTTTTCCAATGGCAGGCCTTGGGTTATTGCCCAACAGCTGTCTCAGTTATTTGGCAACACCATAATATGTCCCTAATAGTTGTCTAAAAACCTGGCATTTGACCTCCCTTTCTTACTCCATACTGCTCTAGACAAGCAAGCATTTCCTCCAGAGCCTGGATTCATTTCTCTGTAGAGATGTACAAAATTTCAGCAAGCAGCTCTTATATGGTGTCAGTCTAATGGCTCAGCAAAGAAACACATTTTAGAGGTTATCAGATAAAGATGAAGCTTGTAGGAGCTCTGTAATCTATGTAAATTCTTCTTCAGTAGGAGGAAAATTCTTTCAAGATGGGAGTAGGATTTCTGCAAATCAATACTCCCTTTTCCCCTAATGAATCTTTAAGAGCTGAAAAAAAATTAGCACCTCAAAAAAAAAAAAAAAAAAAAA
>VZRN01002190.1:1872991-1899467 GCA_013397935.1 Dasyornis broadbenti
TTTTTTACCTTAACAAAGTGAAAATTCAAATTCTAAATCACAGTCAGCCAAACCTTTCACTGCCAAATTAGGGATGACAAGTATATCCTGCTGTGTGCATAGTTCCAGGGAGATGTTTTCAGATATGAATTCAGCTTGCAAGAAAGCCATGATTTCTTTGTAACTCTCCTGTCACATTCACTTTGTAATACAGTGATTACTGAGCATTCAAAAATAAGTGGTTACCCCAAAATATTTTTTGCACTCAGTTTATTGGTCTGTGCAGTACAGCTGTGTGTTGGTAACCTGTAATACTACAAAACACTGAAAACTTGAATGGCAGAATCAGATAAACACAGAGGTTAATCAAGTGCTGTACCAATCAATTTTTCATATTTAATTGAAGGGTTTTGCTTTGGAAAGTTGCTGTGAGAGCTGCAGAATTTCCACTCCCATCCCAGGAGATTGGTACCAAAAGCAGCAAACCTCCTTGCATGGTGCAGGGGGCGAGTGGGTGTCACAGGGAGCTGGAGCTGCCACAGCTGAGTGTGGAGCATGGAGAAGGCTACGATACACTTACGTCTTTTCTTTACTGGACTGATGAATTAGGAAATATCACACAAGGCTACATCATCCTATATCAGCTAAGATCCTGGCCTTGTATTTTGGAGAAAAGAGTGTTTTGAAATGAGGGAGAGATGAAGTAATGAAGAACCTGGAGAAGGAAAGCTGGCACGCTACCAGAGCAGTCCTTACTTTAGTGGAGCTATATTTAAGTACTGCTGTGCTCTTTGCCATTGTTTCACAAAGGCAATTATGCTGAGTTCATTAAGATGACATCAAAGGCAGAGAGCTCCCACCATTTATTACACAAGCACTGCAGCAAGTATGCTGTTCTTGTGTGTCGAGACATGATAGTGGGTATTTTGTTTTCCTACTTTAAAGAGTAAATTCAACATCATTTATAAACAATGAAGTCAATAAGAAATTTGAAGAATGTCTCTGAAAATAAGCCTGCTTTAGAGTAAATATCTCTTAGTGTCTTTAAAGGTTATTTTAGACAGTACAGAATTTACAGAATCCAAAATAGGAGTGTTTGCTGTCTTTATGTACATTACAGAGCATGGCTTCAACTCCCTTCACACTGATGTTGACAGAAAACTCTATCTGGTTTTGAATACTCTGATTTGTTTTCTAAATAGAATCTTAGATTAGGTCTGCCCTGCAGATGCAGCAGGAGTTCCCATTTACCTCACCTTGTGTTAGCCTAGGCAGAGTAGCAGTGATGCCGCAGCTATGTGCAACTCGTCCCAGGCAGTGAAAACACAGGAAAAGCCAGCCATATCAATCAGGCATGACATGGTTGTCCCCTTCCCCTTAAAATCCTACAGTGCTGTTTCATTTTAAGATAGATATATTTTATATTTGCTTGTGACTTTGAGTCATTTGGCTTTCTACTTTTAAAGGATAACATTTTAGCTTTTACTTAAAAAAAAAAAAAGGTTTTTTATTTCATGGCATTGCGTGCTTCTGGAGTATGAGGGTTTTCAAGAAAAGACAGTGAATGTTAAAATAAGTAGGAAGAAGTGATCACTATGTACAGTGGGCATCAACTGAAAGAAAGCATGTTTTCTTGTGGGGCATTTAAATGTTTGGAGATCTTTAGTTATAAAAGAAGTCCTGTCAAAGGAAACACATTGAAGTTACTTGGTCTACATGGGAATGTGAATGAGGATAAATTTAAAAATTGATTAGCTGTGAAACTAGGATGCTTTCATCACTGGTAGTGGATGAGCCAAAATAAAGTGCAGATATACTTGAGATCTGATAGGTTAAGTTTGTCTTGACCTGTAAGTGTAACAGCTCAGAAACAGCCTGGTCTCACTCGTGTTGCACGAGCTAATGGAAATGCCAGGATTAATTGCCTGTGCACCCATGTGATGACAAGAAGCTGCTTGTATACACTTAGCAAACAAAAGTGACACAGATGTTTCTTCTGAAAAGGCAGTGCATATCATTGTACCGGCTTATACAGCGAGAAGGACAAAGCCACTGATCTTGGTTTCTGGACATGTTACAGCAGCCACATCACCAGTAAACTCCCTCAGTGTGTCCCCCAGTATGATATTTGCAAAAGCTGTATGCCATATGTTGTGGTCTATGTGGGTGTACTGAGAAAGCAAGCACTCACAGCCATGCAAAAATAAAACACAAATTGGTATTTTCTGACCGCCTGTCTCTATGAATTTGGCACTACTGACAGAACTAGTATGCTGCCATTTCAGTTGGGTTTTTGGGGGAAGATCTGTGGCTATATATGGAAACACTAGTGGATACTAGTGTAATAATACTAATTGATAAAAATATCCATTGCTTTTTGTGGACAGCTAGAGGAGCTGCCTTTATGCAGACCAGTACTACCTCTGTGCCCATGGAAACAGCATCCATTAAAAAGCAAAGCCGCAAAATTCTTATGTACATTAAAGGAGCATAGAGGGAATGAGATCGTGGTTGTAATAAATCCCTTACCTTTTTACATTCCTCCCTTTCACTTCGGTAACTGCAGCACCGAGAACTCTGCATTCAACTTAATTCTACATCTGTTCACTTCTTTCTGCCTCTGTAGCTCTGAGGCACTGGGCTCAAATGTTTCCCAGGGCTCCTGCTAGGGTACTGCGTTTCCAAATGTGCTACATGCAAGCTTTCTTCATAACCACAAAATTCTACGTGTTGGCTGGTGGACTGTGGGAACACAGACTTCCCCAGCATAGGAAACACCGGGTTGCTTAGGTCTGAGAGGGAAAGCCATATCACGTGCAAAAAAGATACTGAAAATGCTTCTTTTCATGGCATGCAGCATCACTGCTTGTGCTTGCTTCTTGAAAAGCAGTTCATTTAAAGTGCCCTGCTTTGTTTCCATAAATGTAATCCATAGAAGTAACGATAACTAAGCAAGCTCTAAGGGTCCTGGCACCATCAGGCTCTTTAGGATTCATTGTAGCAGGGGAGAACATCTGCAGTCTGAAGCTTCGGGAGTTTGGAAGCAAAGACTATCCTGTGTGTTTAACTGGCAATAAACTATTTTTGAATAAATGCCTCTCTTATTTGTTAACACTGAGGAAGGACAATAAAAAGGAAAATGTGATCTCACAAAGCTTTAGAAGAGACGAGACCATTACTCCAAAATTCTTGTTTCTTCACGTATGGCTTTTCCCCTCAGTCCTAAGTGTGTCTTGTTGATGACTATGGCATTTCTAGCAGTCAGGATATATTTTTGCACTGAGGCCCACAGTCCTGAATGTGAGCTGATATTATTTGAGATTCAGAGAAGCTCATCATCCTGCTGTCTGCCTTAAGTATGTGGTGGTGGGCAACCTTTCATTATATGTTCCACTAGGGAAAAATCACACATCCCCTCCTAGTGACTGACAAGAGACAGAGAAATCTCATCGCTTTCTGCTCTCCATCACCCTGCCCTAGCCCATCAGCTAACTGACAGATGGGACATGGTCCTGATGTATAGGTACTGGGAGATTAAAGAACAACTCTACAACAAAATAAACCCCATAGGACACAGGTAGCTTTTAAAATGACCTCAGGAGATGTGTCAGTCAGCACACAGTATGGGATTTTCTCAGGTAGGAATTGCATTTGCAGCTTGTGTGTGTTGTTTAAAATGCCCTACTGCCAACCATTTGCCAAGCTGTTTCTTCCTGAGAAGAAGGAGGGAGCTGGATCTAGGGCTCCCTGTGTTCATGAATAGAGATTATAGATCTGTATCTACAGTTACCTGTCTATTTACCTGTGTATGCCGAATGTCTCTTTTTAAAATGACACTGGCAAAGTTTTGTGTAAAGTGGAGCAGAATTCTCCTGTGATGTTGATTACAGCACACACTGTGCACATTTCTTATTTCCGGGGGACAATGACTTAAAAAGTTGTTGAAGCAGATGGAAGCACATGGGCCTTAGTATAGTTTAATGGTAAATCACATTTGTCAAAAGCACAGATAAGAGAGCCTCACCCCAAGCAATTTCTGTGACAAAAATTGGAACGAAACTTGACCCTGGACTCTGTGCATTCTGATCTCAGTGTGGGAGTTGTGCTTGCAGGAGAGTGGTGGGTTCAGCCCTTTCATACAAAGGGCTTTGCCATAGCCTGCCTTTCATGCCCTTCCTTCCCACTAAGGGGGAGAATTTTAGCCTAGGACTTTTTTTTTTTCCTGTGGAGATGAGTAGTTTGGGTTTTGTGAGCTTTCAAAAGCCGGAAGCAGAGGCCCTCAGTAGCTCAGCAATGAATTGGGCTGTGGCGAGGCGCTAAACTGGTGTGTGTGCAGCTGTTGGTGAGCAGGAAAGCAGCAAAGTGTTCCATGAGGGTGGCTTCATTAACTAGCATCACATAAAGTAACTCTTCTCTTTATCAGAGGATGGCTGATTTGTTGTGCCACTCAAGTTTATAGCTATTTGGGGGAACGAGTGTTTCATGGGACAGTTGTTTCTTGGTTCCTTATATGCAAAATCATTTATGAGACCATGGTTCCCTGTGTGAGATACAAACTTCAAGCTGGGTTATTTGACTACCTCCAGTGCAGGAGAGGGTGGAGAAAAACATTGAAATCAATATGTTCACAGGTGAACTCTCAGATGTTCACAGGGTATTGCACAAAGCAGATCTGTGTGGTTGACTGAAAACCAAATAAACCCTTTGATTGCTCTGAAGTGATTTACTCTCAAGAAGAAAATCTGACTAATTTTTCAGCTGTCAAAGGTAGTAAGGACTCCTTCAGAATTTCCCATTTTAAATTTGCACATTTTTTGGTCTATTTAATTACTACATACTCATAGACTGTGTAGCACAAGGCAGCTTAGAATGGTAAGAGAAAGAGGAAAAGAGCTTTTGCAACAGCTGGAGCCACTGAAGAAGTAGAGACTTCTCCTTAGCTACAGCAGGAAAAGCTGGAGAAGGTCTGCTGAGGAAATTAAAAATCGGCCAAGCCCAGTATTTAGGTCCTGATCCTTCAGTCAAAGCAGCCAGTCTTCTGGTGTCAGATCTGTAAAGAATCACTGAAGCACCTTTTGAGGAATCCCATCTCTTCTGACAGCTGTGGGAAATAAGGGGTTGCCCCTCATGTCATTTGGTGAGAGGGGACATGCCTTGGTGAGCAGTGATTGCTTGCAGCCTCTGGGCCCTTCCTGCTGAGCTGTGCCTGCCCTGGGCTGGGCAGGAGGGAAGAGACACCCTTGTGCTGCAGCCAGGCTGAGGGCTGCCTCTCCTGTGCAGGAACCAAGCCCTTGGCTTTGGTCTAAGCTGCACTGGAAAATTTATAAGCAACTGAAAGCACTCTGGAAAGGAAATATATGTGATTTCATCTACCATGGCATGCTGTAGAGGGTTGAATTATTAAAATGCATGAGAGTTTCTCTTTTGAGCCAAATCAGGAGCTGCGACTCTTCTCTGATCTGAGGCCTGGCAGTCGGTCAGATTTTTGCTTTCAGTGTATAGTAAGTACAAGATGTCACTGCACCTACTTTCCCTTGGTTTTCTGAGATGAAGATTTGCCAGGTGCCTCCTCTTTGTGGCTGCCTGTAAGTGCTGTGGTCATGGAGGCTGCAGCCTGAGACGACTGCACAGCTCAGCAGGAGTGATGCCCAGTGGCCACTCATCCTGGAAAGTGGTTGAAAACTGAGCTTGGGCAATTTTCATTGCAGTTCTTAGGCACAGGAAAACAGACTGAAATGCCTGTTCTTTCCCAGACTGTGCTGGCTACTAGTGAAGGGCAAATAATGCAGAAGATGATAGATGAAGCTGCTGTGATTGGTAGCAGAGTAGAAGGTGTCTTTATGGTACCTGTCAGGTTTTACCATTGTGTAAAACCAAAGCTGAGACTTCAGCTAAGTCAAGACCAGGTCTCCTCCCTTAGCAAAAGACTTGAGGAAACTGTTCAGTCATGAAGCTGTATTTCTTGGGGTTTTCATCAGGTTCTTCTTACTAAGCAAATGCTCCCTTGCTGAGTGTGTGGGTGTTGGGTTCCAATGGAGTCATGAGGAAATGAACAAAAAACATAGAAAGGCCAAGGCTTGAAGGGCTTGTGCTCCTGGCAGGCTCAGAGATCTTTTTTTCCTTTATGTAAACACTGTGTGCCCTTCCAGTACTCCTCATCCCAGTTTTCAGGCAGTAAAAGTCCATAAAATCATGCTGGTAAACAAGGCATCCCAGAATACTGCCTTGGTGGCCATGCATGACCATGAGGGACTTCATGTGTGGTCACCACGTGAAAGCATATAATTTCAAAGAACTGGAAGTATAATAATTTCCCTGTAGCTGGAGCTTTGGCAGTTTACTGGACAGCCTCACACGCAGCTCCTGCATGCTTGTTTGAGAAATGCTGCCCCAAGCACCTCTCATCTGGCTCTTAATTTCCTCCTTGGGAGACAAGGTGTGCATGTGTGTGTGTGTGTGTGTGAGGGTAGGTGTCAGGACAGCCTGTTTAAAACTTCAGCATAATCCAGAGCTGTGTGAAGCATTCAGCAGGTTGCCACCGAGTGCGTGTAGGGAAGGAGCGTGAAGTGCACACATGGACACGCATACCCTCGGTGGACACAGCAGCCTCCAAGACCTGAGGGACCAGCAGAGCTTCTGGAGGCAGGAAGAGCCTGCCTAGCTCCAGTGCTGCAGTGTGAACCCTGCCTAGGTGCCTCTGGGAAGCTGATGCAGGTAATGACTCTGTGCACAACTTACGCCGCACATGGAAATGACCTTCCCTGCAAAATTAGATGTATGCTCTCATGCAGTGTAGGGTATCAGCAGGGCTTCTGTCTTTGTTTCATTTCTGACAGATAGAAAAATAATTAGAAAGAGGGTGTTTTAAAACTATTTTAGTTTGCATTGAGGATTTTGGAACAAAACTGAAGCCTTTCCTGTCACATTGTTGTTTCCCAGAAGTGGTGATTAGCAACAATGATAAGTATCTAACGGTTTTCTGCAGAAACAGTGTTGTTGGGTGCAAAGCACAGCAATTCCCACGTCTGTATTGCCTGCTCAGTCCCTGCTGCCCAGTGCTAGAGCTGCTGACATCATTTTCACTGCATCATTCCTAGAACAACAGAAGTAGGAAGCTGGATGGCTTTATTTTGTAACCTGTATATAAGAAGTAACTTCTCCCTTCTGGCATTAAGGTATTTGCCTTTATTCTGCATAAAGCACTTCAGTGGGTTGCTGAATTAATGTTAGCTCCCAATGGAGAGTACATGAAGTGTATTCTTTGTGAAGCAAAGTTGTAACACACTGTAAGCTCCGAAGCACTGATGCAATATTTATGTTCTTCCACGTTCTACTGGCAGATTTAAGCATAATATTGTAGACTGGCAGGAGGCTGTTATGATCTAAAATCCATGATTATGCCAGTGTTTAATTTTAAGTTCTGTTGCGCACAGCAGTGTATCCAGTTACGTTTTTGTGTATGATTCTCCTTCTAGGAAGCAGAGCTATCAGTGGTAGCAACACACACTGAAAAGCATAGTTTTCTTCTCACTCAAAGTAAATCACACATGATTTGGGCTCTATAATCTTATTAATTTATCCAAAAAAATGTATTTTTCAGTGCAATGGCTGATGACATGTCTCTCATTGGTCCTGTGTTATTTCTAAGTCCCACACTGAGGTCTCATTATCCCATTTCATTTGGAAGCATGTGCAAGTACTATAAGGAGGATCCAAATGTAAAAGACCTTTCCTCAAAATGCCTTCAGTTTTATGCAAGGCTCATTTTTGAATTGCATTTTTCTGGCAGAACAGATTAACTGCTCCCCCGCTTTTTCCCTTGTCTTCCCTGTGAGAAAGGTCCATCAGAGCTAACATGCACTGCCTGTGTCAGACTTCTCTTCTAATAATTAATTTGTTCATTTTTGCATTTAGTGCACTTGACTTCCTCAGCCCTCAGTCTTAAGAGAATGCCATAAGCTTTATGGGTGATCAGCACCTATGAAACCATTAATTTTTGTGAAGGACTCAGCTCCCACTTAGGCAAAAAAACATCTTTAATTTGAAAATTTGCATACGAAGCGTGCTTAGTAATTAGGAGGAGTTTCATGGATAGTTTTCATTTCAAAACTGAGTTTGTTGGAAGCTGTGGGCTTTAGATTTGAGTCTTTAGGTGCTACAGATGGGAACAGTTGCCCGTTCCTGTTTATGGTAGATGTCAGACTGATGGCTGTTTGGCATGCCTGAAGGTTATTTGTGTGGTAACTAAAAATAGGTTGTCCCAAATGGTTGGCCTCATCCTATGAACTGATAAATTCCTGCAGAAGATACTTTATCTTGGTTCCATCAGTGCAGATGGCAAGAGGAGTTGGGTTGTACATCTTTCTCCATCACATGTGATGCTCAAATAGGTAATGCAGTCACAGCTTCAGTCAGAAAGTGAACTTCAGTTTTTAATTTTAAGGACAAGTAGAAGATTTTACTTCCATCCTTTATGCTAAGAACATCCTTGAAAACGTAATTGTATTTGTGATAACGTAAGCCCACTCCATAAAACTCATTTAATAATTTTAGTTCACTATAAGCACAAATTTGTTCTTGGCAGTTAAATATTGAGGCTGAAATTTATCGTCTGAAGGAGGAACTGTAGCTTCACTGTGTGGCGAAGGAGGAGAGGTCAACCTAATCATGTCCTAAGTGGGGTGCAGCACCTTTGCCAGCGTCTCTCTCTCTACTGATTGCATCAGCTACTGTCCTAACTTAAGTACTTTGGTCCTTAAAGTTAAGGATGAACGTAGGCCTGAGGAAGGCTCCTCTTTTTGTTGATGAACAGAGGTAAAACGCTTTCAATTCAGCGAAATATTTTTCATTCTGTTATTTGTTGCTGTGGCTGTCTGTGAATGTCTCTCTTCCTTTCTATTAATGAATACAGATGTGCAGCTGCGTTCACCCATCTGGCTTTGTTCAAAAAATGTGCAGGCACAGACGTTTAAATCAAATATTGATAAATACAGCTTTTAATATGTAAATTCTTGTGAACAAAACTATGTCTGCCTTTTTTTTTCTCATGGAGAGGCATTTCTGCCATGGTGATACTTTTTTTGATTGCCATTGTATTCTGCCTACAGCGGCACATGCATTGATGCTTGAGAGTCAGAGGGATAGGAATAGTTCCTGAAATAGATTTAGGGAGAGGAATAAAAAAAGGTACAAGGAATTCTTTGGGCATCGTAATTATTCTGTTGCAGTTGCGATATCTTTCTCGTCCAAATGCCTTTTCAGAGGCCAGCGACTTGTGCAAGGTGCACTAGAGAAGTCTTGAATGGCCCCAAATAACAACTGCAGGAGTGCCAGACAGGACAGTGTTAATATGTGCACTGGTGTGTGCATACGCAGAAAAGGCAAGTAATTATAACCCCTAGCTTTCAGAATTTTCTGCCCTCTTGAAAGTAGTGAACCAAGGCCCTGCTACGATGTTTGACAGGTGCTTAGTGGGGTTATAAAGGACCATAAGGTGAGTGGCAGTAGTGGAGAGCCTAGCCGAAGGTGAGCAGTCATTTCTCAGGGTGATTTGTGATCAATTATCACACTTGCTGTCAATTCTAAGATCTTAAGGACCTGTGATTTCAAGGTATATTTTTTTCCTCTTCATACACCCCCCCTTTTTTTTTGACAAGAAGTTGTTAATCTGAAAAAGTCTGTTGGAAAAGCAGGAAGGAGCAATATCCAAAATATCAGCTTTGATACTTTCACAGGAGAAAGCTGCAAGTATGGCTTTAAAGGAGACAACACTGTTGTATGGCTGTTCAAGGAGCACGTGGTGAACTCACTTCATGGCTGAGTGTGCCTTTCTACCCCCTTTTTTTTAATTTTGCCCTTTCCTGAAAATCAGGCATAAAATTACCTTATAGTAAGTACGTGAGCTGGTAATATAAATGTGTATATAATTTTTTTCATAGGTTCATAAATAGACTTTTAATTGCACTTTTTGGTTTGCTTTGGTTTGAAAAGTTTGTCCTGATTTGGACTGCTCAGAATAGAAAGGACTCTTTGTTATATTGAAATATGAGATATTTGCCTTCCCCCTCCCCACTTTCCTTGGAACTTTTTTTTTTGCCCTGGAAACTGGATGTAGTGTATTATCAGGTCTTCAACTTGCTTCCTGATTGTATGGTGCCCTTTGCTACATAGGAAAGACTTGTCCATCTTGTCTTCTTTACTGGACAAGCAGTTGAAATTGCAGCTTTTGTGGTACGTTGACTTGAAGATTTTAGGTACAGGGAGACAACAAGAAGTGAGACCTTTTTTTTTAACATACATTACAGTCTCAGCATAATTTATTTTGGGGCAAAAGGAGTAGAATTAGCTTCTGTTGTCTTCAGCATCTCCCACCCATGACTTGCTGCCTGCTTTGGTGTATAAGTAATGTCATATGTGAAGTTACTTTCTAAAATGGAAGAGGTGAGTTCCCAGGAACCATGACTGATGGGTTTCTGTCAGGGCTCTCAGGACCAGCCCCGCTATAGTAGACATATAGCATTTGTTATGCTGCTAAGGAGACTTTTAAGAGGAATTAAGGTAGACATGTAAAACTGCTGGGTATATATCGTTACTCAGTGTCATAAAATGCAAACTTAAGCTATTCAGTCTGTTAAAATACTTTGGTTTCCTTGTCTGACCTCAGAACTTTCTATGGAGAATACTTGCATGTCACTTACGACTTTTTTAGTATCTCCAGAAATGTCGGAAATTCTATTAGTTTTTTCCAGAGACACATATGCAGAAAGAGATGGCATTATTTCAGTGTTTACAGAAAGATTACTGGATTAAACAACCTTTTTTGTCTAGACTAAACTACCTTTTTTGCACTGCAGTACAAAAAGTAAAATTGGAAATGTATTAAAAAATCAACATTTTATTTAAGACTGTAAATTGTACTTCAGAACAATTTAGATGACATTGCCATTATATATGCAAATACAAGGAACAATGTCAATAAGTTGGAAGCTCTGTGGGTTGTATTTTATGCTTTGTACTGCGGTAAAGGAATGTATCAAAGAAACCTTTCAAATATACACATATATTGTAAAAAGTAACGCTATAAAACATCAGGATTTGAAATGCCTGCAGTAAGTGCTCTGTAGGATTATGCTGCCTTCATAAAAAAGTTGTCAGCACAAAGACACTAATTCCAATCTTAAATTAACCAGTTCGGGGGAGCGTGTTTTGGTACCGAGTGGCAGAGCTTGTGAATCACTCCTGGAGCATTTGTCCTGTGGATGGAGGAAGAACATGGTCCATAAAGTTTACAATGGGTCTGAAAAGCAGAAAGGTGTGTTGGAATCCTATTGCGCTCATTGGCTAAACTTAGCAGTGGGGAGCCTGTGCTTCATCAGCTCTGCCTTCATGTAGGAAATAAAAAGAAAAGAAAAAGCACACAGAAAAAAGCCCCAAGAAACCATGCATGAGGAAGTTCCTCTCATCCTGAGCCTTCTTTTATTCTATTTTCGCACAGGTTTTACTGTTGTCCTGGACAGAGGCTTAAGCTTTGAATTTTCTGTAAATGCTTTCTAAAGAGCAGTGCCCAGACAGAACAGGATGGGGAACACATTTCAGCCCTCAGGTTCAATGTGTTCTGGATGCCAGGGCCCTCACCCATCACTCTGCAGGCTCCCAGTACCTCCAGGCGGGAATGGAATCTCCTTGCCTTCTTCCTCCTCCTCACCCTGTGCATGTTATGGTTTGGTTAAAGTATTCCTGAGTCTTTCAGGTCCTTCTCCGAGAAAGGAAGGCTCTTGATATGCCCACTGGTGCTTCTCAAAGTACACCATAGTAACCAGAAATGTGAAACAATTGAGTTATTATTATCCCATAAAAAATGAGATTTTTATTTTAATTCCCTTAAAAGTTAGATCATTCTTGCATGTAGGGAATCAGGGAACAGTATTTGGTCAAATGTTATTTTGCTTCAATAAAACCCCAAGACAAGACAGTCTCCTGGAAAGCCGTAGGCTTTCTGTTCTTTGTCCTGGGAAATAAACACCTACCTGTACTGTGCTGTTTTAACACCACTCTCAACAACCTTTGCACACACAAATACATCTTAAGCACTCTGATGTATGTTAACTAGGTGTTCATGAGCTATGATAGATTACTTTTAATGGCTGGCATTTACCTACCCCGTCAAACTTTCTTTGGTAAGCTGATGCTACGGGAGAATGGAGCTGAACTTTGTGGGCACGGAAAGCCCAGTGCCTGGCCTGAGGAGTTTGAGACCTCAGACTCTGTGTCCTTGGTGCTTTCCACCTCTATCTTGCTGGTCTCTTGCCATTTTCATGCCAGTCTCCCTGGTAACTTCTCTCAGGATAAAATAACAGAAATGTGAGTTAGCTCCCTGCCCACAGGAAAGCTGCCACAGTCCTGATGCCAGAGCCCTGGTGAGACACGGCCCCAGCACGTGCATTCCAGTGGGGTTAGGCAGGTTACAACACCTGCTTCCGGTTAAAAGTGAAAGCTCTCCTTTCCTGCTCGCCTTGCCAGGCAGTGTCTCCTCAGCCCTTCCCTCTCATGTTTGGAAATGTCCCTGTGTAATTCTTCTGTGGATTACTTTTCCTCTCCTGTTTGCAGGTTAGCATGATTCATTTTACATTTTAAATGGCTTTGTCAATAAAAGCTTCAGTTTTCAAATGAAACATTAGCTGGTAACTGGGGAAATGTTACAGGAAAATGTTTACTAACAGTTGTTAGTAAATTAATGGGTTTGCTGTGCCACAGTGTACTTAGGAAATGGCAATATAAAAAATGATTTAGAGAGCCAAGCAGTTTATTAGGAATAAAGCACCTGAGTCCTTCCCTTACCTCTTTGAATTGTTGTGCGTCCTTGTGCAAAGTCACTGTCAAGTCCCATGTTTCTTCTTCTCTAAATATGAAAAAAGCAAATAATTATACACATTCTTAAATGATTTTGAAGATTGCACTTGAACTGCCACCTAAGTGGGACCCATAGCAGCATCTCTTGGGGTCCTCAAAAACAGATTTTTTTTTTTTTTTGGTGCGACTTCAGGAAGGGACCTGTGACTGAGTCCCCACATACTTTAGACATGGATGCTTTAGATATTTTAAATATTTTAATTTTTTTTTTAATGCAGCCTTGTAGACTTCTTGCAAGTGTATTGCTTTGCATTACCTTTTCTTCAGAAGTGTTAGCAGGAATCACAACTCTGTTGTTCCAAGCTCCCTACCCCAACCTCAGGAGAGACTTCCGAAAACCACTCAGTTTAATTATACAAGACAAAGGCATTTTGGAAAAGTTAACCCATTCTGGAATGGCATATATGAAATGTGATAGACCCAGAAGGTGAGTTTTAGGGTCCTGAGATCTTTCAGCTGAAAAATAACCCTCTCTTTTGGGCTTGTGGAAATTAGGGGAACTCCAGGGACAGCAAAGTTTGTAATCTCATTTAGTTTCATATGAAATCTATGTCTTTAAAATACCAGTTTTACCTCATTGTATTTAGCGCTGGAATTCTCGGAAAGCTACCCCTACCTCCTCCCCAGTATGAAGTGAAGTTACATAGATCCTCCAGAAAAGTCAGTCAATTAGGTAGCTGGTTTGAAAATGTTAGTCTTGAGAACTTTTTGTTCAAGGCACCTTTTGTCCTATATTCATGAAGGGTCAAGTGGGAAAGAAGGCAGAACTTGAAGTGTGTGTGTCTGTGGCCAGGCACTGTAACCCTTTGCACAGCCTGGGTGTGGAGCCTTGGCAAGCGCTGCATCTGGCATTGGATGAGAGGGCATGTAACAGGTTATGATAATTCCACTCCTCATCCCCACTGCTCTTCATAGTAGCTATTAGTGAAATGAGGAAAAGAGGCAGTGAAGTGGTCCTTCACAGTCCCTTTTGTATGCCTTCTTTCCCACTTTGAAGTGACGCTGACAAATGGGAGCGTGCACAAACTCCTGTAGGGAACTTAAGCAGCCTTTCTTCCAGCCGCTGTCCTCTTTTTTCATGGGATGCCTTCTGCTAAATCTCATTAGAATGGGTAAATATTTCCAATAAGGATAGTGTAAAAAATCTGGTGGTTTAGCAGATGCTGCCCTTATGCACTCTTCTCTCTTGTGCTGAGTGGTGGGCATTTATTTAAAACATTGTTGAGGCGTATGGTATTATTTCATTTCCGTGAAATAATGCATGTTATCATTAATTGTGGCTTGTTGACAAGATTTTTGTGGAGGCAGTGAAAAGATACATTCTGCTGTGTGGAAAAAATTAATGTATAAATAGAAAACGGAGAAAGTGGAGACTTTCATTTGCCATTCATGCAAACAGGTGAAAACAGATTTTGAATGCAAATATGTATAAAAATAGAAATAAGGTGTTCTGAGTGAATAATTTGGCTTCCTGTGGGAGTGTATGAAATCAATCATTTACTCAGCATCCACAGTTTGGAAATTGAAGCTGTGTGTGGTATCAGCTTGACAACAATATTGCGTGCTCCTGTTACACTGGCGTTAAGAGGCAATTGTCGGTCAGAGATGATAATATTTACATGTGCAACCCAAAATATAGCATTTACTTTTTGAATTTACTTCTTCGTGGTAACTCTGACCAGATTACCTGCTTAGGGTGTACTGTACAGAAGGGAGTTGTGGCAGGGGGAATCTCTCCATTCTCCATGTTGCCCATTAGAAAAGTGAGGTTCATTCGACAGCAAAAAGCTGGACGCACTCTTAAAGCTCTTGCTCACACAGAAGGGAGTCTCCTGGCTCTACTTTGGCAGATCTCTGGTGTCCAAGCAGATTAATGTAGTCTCTGGGCTTGGCCTTTCATGGCTCAGTTTTCACTGTAGCATGTCCAGACCACCAGATCACCTTGTCTTGAAGAGATCTGTTAGTTACTGATGGAAAAGTCCTAATGACATTGTTGTAAACGCAGCTGTCTTCCACCCCCAGGTGGGAGTCCCTTTTGTGCAGATTTCTGAAACTGTGTGATTATTTGTGAATTTTAAAATATAAACAAAAGGGATACTGCTATCAACAAGGGTGATAAGAAATTAAATTAAAAAGCCTGCAAAAGCTAAACTTCATGTTATTATTCTTCATATTCAGGACAGTTGGCTTCTTACAAACACAGAACAGGGTGGGGCTTATTGTTCCTTTGCTTGTTTCATACAGAAATATATCAACATTTTTTGCATTTGCACTGAAGCAGTAAAGCCTTCTGTTACTCAGGATATTTGCATTTGATCAAGTGTTCATGTTAGGCAAGCAAATTTATTGATGAGCTGAGTGTTTGAGGCAGTATTATGTCTGAGCATTTTGTATCTCCCTCTTGCGCATCAGCTTTGTGCCAATGAGAAGTGTTCTGGCGCTGTCGTGTTCTTCTTCTCCAAGTATCTGCCTTGGAGGTGCACTCTTGTTTCTCCTTGCCCATAATTAATGGCACACGCTACTGTTTGCAAAATAAAAGGACTCTGAGTTCACCTTAGCAGTTATTTACTGTCACCGTCTTGCTTTACTTCATTATCTGTTTTGCCAAGTAATGTCTGTGGGTGTGATCAAGTGAAAAAACCTACTTGTCACCTTTTTATGGTCAGTGTGGGAATCCTGGTGCATAATGGTCACTTGTCCTTGTTCTGCAGCCTGTAAATATGTTATTGGACCCAGGAGAAAAGGATACACCCTGTTAGGATATCATCCCTGAGAGAATCACAGGATCATTTAGGTTGGAAAAGACCTCCGAAGTCATTAAGTCCAACCTTTGACCAATCTCCACCTTGTCAACTAGACTATGGCACTGTGTGCCATGTCCAGTCATTTCTCGAACACCTCTAGGGATGGTGACTCTACCATCTCCCTGGGCAGCCTGTTACAATGCTTGACAACCTTTTCATGAAGAAATTCTTCCTGATGCTCAATCTGATCCTCCCCTGGAACAGCTTGAGTCTGTGTCCTCTTGTCCTTGTCACTAGCAGCCTGGTAGAAGAGGTTGATCCCCACCTTGCTTCAAACTCCTTTCAGGAGCCAGTTGGTGTCTGCTGCTGAAACTTTCTGCTAAACCCTGCTAATCCGGTTTCCATTCGTGCTTTCCTGCTGCTGATGCTGCTGCCATTATGGGAGATGTTGCTACCTTCTGCTTCTTTATACTTCAGGGCCTTGCTTACTGTCTTGGGACCATTCAAGGATACTCAGGAGCCCCCCTACAGGCAAAAAAGTAAATAAAAGGAAGGAAACAGATTTCTTTCTTCTGCGATATAGAAATAATTGGTTATAATAGCACCATATTACACCATTCTTCTCTGTAATCCCCAAAGTGGTTCAAGAGATCTGATGAGAAGATACTGGTGTAGAGCAGGACCTCCATTAACTTCTCACTGAAAGTGAGAGATTAGGAGATACAACAAAGGTATTCAAACACCTCAGAGGCAAATGGTAATATCATTGCATCCTACATGTAAGTGGCCAGGATTGTCTGATTTCTGTGTTTGTCTTCATGCCAACTGTATAACCTGAAGAGTAAAGCATGGAGAAACATTGTAGTCTTAGATTTAGGGTGTTGGGGAATTGAAGATTATATTCTGTTCTAACTCAAGGTCACACAGCTTCATAATACATTGTTCAAACTTCTCCACCCTTGTTTCTTCACTGAGGATGAGGATGGTTGGGCAAATTATGGCTCATATTCCTCAGATGTTCTAAAACTACGGAATGTCTTGGCTGAAGTTAAATATTTCTGTTTGTGGATTTTCTTAATGCATATTTAGTACTTAATACTTTAAAATAGTTTCAAATAGATAGAAGCTCTAAATGAAAAAGGATTTACACAGAATTCTCAAATTAAATCTCTGTTGCAAATGATAGAATATGGGATTTTAGAAATTAAAGGTAGTGGAGATTTCATTCCTGATTCCATACGAGAACCTGACAATAAGGAATACGTTTTGTCCAGTTTGCAGAGGATGACACATTTTGCCTGGACTGTAGTCAGTCAGTTTGCCAACATTGTTTAATGCTTCTGCATAGTCTTGATTTTCATTTTAACCCAGATGTCTTTTGCTGGGAAGAGTCTGCAATGGCACTGCTCACAACCAACAGAACTTGAATAGTTTTTTAAGATTTAACAATGGCATTTGACAAATGTGGCACTAGAATGAAAGTATTTTATGTTTGCTGAGTTCCTGTCAGCCCATTTTAGAGGCAGGTGGAAGAAGATCTGTTGACTGTAAGAGTTAATTGTTATGTTTTCTTCCTCAGTGATGCAGCTGCCTTCAGTTGTCAGTTACTTTCCTTCACAATTTTAGTGTGATTTTCTTCCTCTTTTCTGACTATTCCCTGATTTGTTTTATAAAGCAATAACTTTAGTCTTGAAAGTGTGTGTTTCATAAATATACCTGATTAATTTTAGTGTCTTTTGTTTTACTTTGTTCCTTTGACATATCCTCATGACTTTATAACCTGAGTAATCTTTGATGCATGCTCAAAACTCATTCTCTCCACTTGACTTATATTTAAGTAGATGTTTTAAAGGCTTTGCTGCAGCAAGATCTCAGTTACCAATGTCTTGCGAGATTCATTAGTTAAGTTCTGTAAATACCATAAAATGCATGTCAGAAAGCCTATCCATAATCTGTGGTTTGGCTAGGAGAAGGTTTCTGCTTTCAGTTGGAGGGGACTTTTTTATTTTCTTTTCTTCTCTTTACAGCTTTGAAAATGCTTGGTATTTCTAAATGGAGCACAGTCCTAAAAATTCCACTGTCCTTGAAAGGAATTCTCTGAATTCTCCTGTGTTTCCATAGCGTAGACACCCCCTTTATTGCTGGTTAGGTGGCACTTCAAAGCTTTGGTTTGTGAAATTGCTGGTTGGAAGTCACACAAGAATTTTTGTTTTAAATTAATAGGAATCTGAATCAGATTTGCGTTTTGTCAGATTTTAAAATTGAAAAACCCCATACCAGCAAGACCGCAAACACTTGTTTCATGCCAGCCTTTTTTATGATGGTGTTTCATCTTTTACTTAGGAGTGGAGATGTGATCTACCACCCTATAAGCAACTATGCAGTAAAAGCCAAGAAGGCAGTATTTCTTTCCTCTCTTCAATGCTCTGCCTCTTACTTACATCCCTGCTCCCAGCACTAACTTCAGTAGGAGTTTTATTGTGACAAAAGGTTTGTGATTTGACCCACTGACTTTTAGTAATATTGTTTGAAAGAGAACCGTTGCATTCACTCCCAGTTGGCATTGTCCTGTACTTTTTATGATGAAGCATAAACTTTGGTGAACCCTTTATGTAAAATTCCTGCTATGGTAGTTTTACTCATCTTAAGCAGATCTGCCTTCCTCTGAAGAAAACCATGCACTTGAATGACTTTGTGGTCAACAACACTAGAAAAACAGGTTGTCTTGGAAAAATATATTTGCCAATGTTATGAGTTGGAGTGTGGTTTTTATATCCTACCACTCATATTCCAGTGCCGATGAAAATTACAGCTAATAAGTTAGTCTGCTTTGTCTCAGCCCAACTAGCATTTTACTCTTTGTCACTGGATCAGGATGAAAACTTCTGCTTGCCTTTTTTTTTTCCCCCCCAAGGCAAAATACAAATAGAATCTATTGACATTTTGCTGTAACAAGAAGCCAGGATGCTCTTCCTGTAAAAGTGATCTTTGCATGTTGCTATGCACTCAATCATAATTTCCAAAAAAAAAAAATAATAATATATTTTGGAAGCCAGGTATGGGTTTCATTCTATCTCCTTGCATTGTCTGGAGAATTAACCATTGCTGGGAGTGGGATAGAGAAACCACTGTAGCCAGGAACTGAACTGGTCTTTATTGGGAGGGTAGGGTGTTAAGAAATGCTGGATTTCCCGGGTTTGCATAATGTAACCAAGACAAAGCATGTGAAAGCAAAAGAACTGTAAGAATGTTAGTATGACTCCAATTGCTGAAACATATGGAGCCAATCACTGGCACTGCCTCGGCAGAACTGGAAATGGAAATCAGCATTTTTCTCTCAAAAATATGGGCTATTTCTCTTCCTGCAGTTTGCCTAATTTTTATGGCATTTTTCTTGTTTAAAAGCAGGGATATTTTCAAGAGCAAGATAAGCTATTTTGCTGTCAATATTAATTTCTGGTCTTGTTTTTAGTGCATTAAAAATAGGACAATTATGTGCTAAGAAAGAAAAATATGAAGAGGACTTAGTAGGCCGTTGAGCATATTCTCTTAACTTTGACACATTCTTGCTGATCTCACCATGGCACACGCTGAGGAAGGAACTCCTAATAGTTTTGCAAAAAAACATGCTGATATCTTGGAGGTGGTACACTGACAAACTGTAAGTTTAAATTATATTTTGGTTCTGATGTGTCTTCTTTGATCTTTAACACAGATCTGTATTTCAGTTCATTGATGTGATGAGTCACTTTTAAAAATAAATCCAAAACCTTTTAAAATCTTAGATTTTGATCTTAACAATCCTTTAATATTAAGAAAACTATATGGTAACTTCAAAAATAACTGTGCTCCAAAGAAATGATTACTTGATTTGTGCTCTCAGGTGAACTTTCCTCATTCTACCTCCATCATTCCTTCTTTTCTGACTTTAGAATTGTTCCAAGCAGAGACAGGAAGGCTTTTTAACCCTGTGGCATCTGTAATTTTTAAAAGGACTTTTTGCTGCTTTCTTTTCTGTTCATAAATAATTCTTTATAAAACTTTACTATGTTTTTATTGCTGCTATTATATTATAATGCTATCATAATATATTATATAATANAATATAGTATATAATAATATATTATTATATAATATAATATATAATATAATATATAATTATATTATAATGTTTTTATTGCTGCTATTATATAATAATGCTATTATTAATAAATTAATTAATTTATTTTTATTATTCCTTAGTGGATCAAGCAAATATATATTCAAATTTATGCCTAGAGGTTTAGACATATATAGAGCTGTTTACTGTAATATCACCATCTGTAAGCACCAGCTGTTTAAGGACATTTTTAAAATATATATGTGTATATATATATACAGTTAATATTTCTTGAAACCTCTGCCTTCAGTTGGCAAGTTCCCTCTATTTTAATAAAGCAGGTCATCCCTTTTGTGGCTGACAGCAGCACTGGTAATAGTACTTGAGCTACTTTATATAAAACAATGAAAGAAAATTCTTCCGCAGTATCCTTTCTTTTTCTTGCGGTGTCTATTTTGCCACTGTATCAGAGGGAAAAACTAAGGCAGGGAAAGAGAATTATGTTAATTTAAAAAGTAATTTAGATTAAATTTCTTCTAAAAATCTATTTCAATACAAGCTGCACATTCCTTCTCATTATTTAAAATTATCAATTCAAGGTGTAATGTATTTTGGTAAGCAGGAGACAGAACTGAGGGCTCAGCTTATACATAGCTCCCATGCACACAGTGACCCAGTGGGCAGCTTCTTTTATGAACTCTGCATTATCTTCATTGGTTTGACTTGAACATTTCCAGGTTTGAAGCAGCTCAGGAGAAAGTTGCCACTGGGTTCAGTTACATGGGGTGTAAGAACTGGTTGGAGGTTCTTTTTATTTTTTTTTCCCCCTAGGTGGAAAGAGCCAGTTTTGTCAAAACTAAAGTGTTTACAAGAACAAAACCTTTTTTGATGAAATTTTCCTGGGGAAGAACTAGGTAAAATTTCTTGTGACAATTCCCTTAAAAATACAGCACTGTTGCATGTATAAACTTGAATACATATTGAATATGGAATGCACTAGTCTAGAGCAGTCCTGCTGTGCTGCTTATTTGCCCAGTTCCTGGCAATAAATGGCTTAGTGGCTCTGAAATCAAGGTTGCATCCAGGCTATTAACCTTCACAGTGATTACTGGATCCTTCCTCCGTGATCTATTTTGAAGCTGTTCGTACTTCTGGCTACCAAAGTGTCAGGTGGTGTGAGCTGCACAGCTTTGCTGGGCTTTTCCTGAGAAACCTCTTTCTTCTGTTGGCTTTAATCTGGCAAGTAGCTTCTCTGGGGAATGCATCGTTTTATTCCTTGCCACATGTCCACATTACTCATGATTTCTTTAATACATCTTTATTGTCCTGTTCTCCAGGCTTTGTCTCTTTCCCAAAGTGGAAGCTATGTCACACTTCTGATTGCTTTTGTTACCTCTGTAGCTTCTCAAGTTTCTGTATGTGGTTATTGTGAGTTGAGGTGGCCAGACAGCCAAGCACTATTTCAGATGCAGTTGCAGCAGAGCATAACATGGCCCCTTCTGTTTGTTGAATATTTATTCTTAAATAAGTGAAGTTTGTGAAGTCCTGTCACTCTGGAGGCCATCTCTCTTGCTAATCCAGCTTCTCCACCCTGGGGCCCATGTGCCACTGGGCTTGGAAAGGATGGTCCCAAGGCACTGCTGTTTGCTAGTGACAGAATTCCACTTTGGCATGAAATAACCATCCACTTTCATGTAGTGGAGCTCATTAAAAACTGCAGATTTGCAGTCTCATGTTCCTTACTTTTTATGTATCTCTTACTCTAATAACTGATAATCTGGGCCCTTCTGAAGTGTGAAGTGTTGCTGATACCAATTTCTTTATTTCATCCCCCAAACCAGGCATTTCTCAACACTACCTGGTTTTTACTGACTTTTAAGAAGGGAAACAATTCCACATAAAATGTCAGATTTTGGATAGAAAAATAGCATTTGGGTTGGAGTTTGTGGTTCTTTTTTTTCATTTTGTTTTCTTTAAACATGGATGATCCTGACTACTGAGGTGAGAGGAACGCAGCTGTGTCCTGCCTCCACTTCTGTGCTTTTCCTCTTACTTACGAAGTGCCTGATTTTCCAGTGGGGAGATAACAACTCCACTTATCCAAATTGTTGTATCAGTCAGAGTGAAAATTAGAGTCAGATTTGTTGGGTTCTTCAGCATGTCTCTGCATTTTATAGCATGTTAACATAAATTAAAGCAATGTTTTTGTTACCTGAAAAGTTCTGTCATTGCTCTATGAGGTTTAGATTTGGCTCATTATAATGTCAGAGTATTTTCTGCCTTTAATGAAAGCTTTTCCTTCAATCTGGTTCTATTGTTACATTTGGTCTCTTGGCAAAGTACAATGCTGAAGAAGTGTTTTCATTTTATAAAATGATTACTATAAGTGAAACATTTACTTCCCCCAAAAAATTTCAGTAAGTATAGGCAATTTTATTGAAGGAAACTCTAGCAATTAATTTGAGTATACAACCCTTTAATATTAGTAGGTTGTTCCACAAATAATGGCAGGGAAGTAAGTAGACGTTAAAAAAAATGAAATAACCTAACCTCTAAATTACTCTTTACATTCAAATTCTCAGCTTGAGTAAATCAAAACTGCTGTGTGAAGTGATATGATCTATTTTCACTTAAAACTATTCTGTCTAAGTTAGTGGAAATATGCTATTTGCACAAGCTGGCTACTGGCATATTACAAAGATTGTCCTAAGAAAAACAGCTGCCTTTTTGATTCAACAATGGGGCTTAAATACTTGAAAACTAAAATTAAGCAAATAGTTGATGTTATCGTTGCCCAATTTATTCCTGCTTGCAATGAAGAATGACATATTGGTTAAGGACTGGCACAATCTGGATCCAAATTTCTAAATTCTGGTATTTTGGATTCAGAGCTCTGGGTTGGAATGGTGAGTAGTTTTCCTTTTATTTAAAGCGTGTTGAAGCTATTTCCTGCAAAAGGAGGAGAAGGATAATGGAAGCCTCTGAAGCTCTTCTTCAATGGCATCTGACCTTAACATGGGAACTTCAGTGGGTTGGTTGTCGCTTCAAATGAAGAGGAGCTTTCCAATCTGCTGTAAATAAACAACAAAGCTTCAAAGGAGACAAGTTACAGCAATACAAACTGCATGCCCTATACCTCTTGTATTGATTAAACCGTTCTCTAAACCTGTGGACATTTGACACCTCAATCAGCTTTCCCAAGTTGTACACCAAATTTTTTTTTGGTGATAATAGCTTGACTTCTAGCATAGACACATTGCAAATATAGAAAGACGCTTCAGCAAAAATACTAGGAAGGCTTTACAATTTACTTTTGGGGCAAGGGTCACTAACTCCTTTGATATTTTCTTTTCCTCCTTCTGCATGGTTCATTAAATTCCCTGAAAGGATGGTGTATGCTGTGCACATAAATGAACTAGTGATAACAAGGTCCCATCACTTATGTCTAGTAACATGTTTAAAAAAACCCAAACAACAAACCCCAAGCCAGTGTTCTATTGAATGGGGCTTTCTTCACACAAGTAGTGTCCAGGTACTTTTAAATCTTTGTAAGTCAGACTTGTAAGAATATATTACACTCAAGAGTTGCAAGGACCTTTGTCAGATAATTAGTGTATTTATTATCACTTACTTTGATAATAATTGGTAGGCAATGTAGGTGACATTGTTAAGTATTGATATATCCAGTGTTTAGTCTCATCATTGTGTTCATCATACAAAGTGAACTGCAAGCCAGAACCTTTTCTGTTCTCAAGGCACAGTTGCTGCATGTGACAAGAAGAGGTGTTGAGGAGTAACCTTTTGAATTTGGCATCTGTGACTCAGACTTTTTACCAAAACTGCGAATTACTATACATGTTCTGTGACAGAAATTATAAATCCACGTTATCAGTGTCTACATCTTCATTCACATTATTTAATGCAAATCAATATAAAAATACCATATTGCAAAATGTTACAATAATTTGTGATTTATAGGTTGCAACATGCTTTCTTCCCTCCCCTCATCTGCAGAATTTTTCATGTTTTTTACTTCAAGGACTCTCATGATGACACTATTGATACTATTATTAAAAGTATTGAAAAGATAAATTTTATTATAAATATTTCAGTAAGGAAGGTATTTTTTCTTCTTTTTTTAATATGTTCCTGCAAAAATCCATTTTCAGAAGGAAGGCTGGTTTATAAATACCTTTTTCATGAGAATTTGTCCCATGAGCTATTACTCATGTAGTTAACGGTGTACATTAGCTATTAAAATAATTATGCTTTTTCAAAGTCAGATTGCATTTGCCTAAAACAAGCCTTGGCCATCTCTCCTTTTCTTGCTTCTCAGGTCTTGAAGGAAGTAGGACTAACCGAAGAAGATTAGCAAGGTCACTAAATCTGAATTTAGGAAGGATCAGAGCCAGTGCATCTGTGTTTATTCCTTCCCTTTAGGATTACAGATGCTCCTTACACAGCTAGAGTTCATAGGATAGGGGAGCTGAGAAAGATGGGAAAGACAACCGAGCAATTTTTGCTGCAGTAACATAATCCCTGCTAAAATCCTTAATGATATCAATGGGCTTTAAAACCAACTTGTTTTCTCTCTGCACGATGAGATCCTTACACAGTGCTCCAGCCGCTTGCTGCCTAGAAATCACAGGATGAGTCAATGCAAATATCAGGAAAAGTCACTGAGTCTTGTTCTTCTCTCTAGTCCTATGTGGTGATCTCTAAAATATGAACTTGAAATTTTTCTGGGTGTAAATAAATGAAATAATAAATGAAAAATAATAAATGAAACTGAAATAGCAATGCTAGTAATACTAGTCCATTTTAACTGAATTTTCTGCAGTGAAAGAAGCTTTTGAGGTCTGCTGCCCTGAGAAACACTTCAAGGTGAACTGGATTATCTAGTGAAAATGTTTGACTCAAGCAAATAACAAGAAAGGGGAGGAACTAGCTAATTCAGAAGTGAAAACATTTTTTTGTGTTTCCCATTCCTGCAGTTCAAACTTATTTTCATTCTGTGCCTCTTGCTGTTTCTTCCATCTAAGTTTCTTTGAATTTTTTTTTAAACTAAATTCTCTCCCTTCTTTATACTCATTGTGTTTTCTTTATTTAGTTACTGATGGCATTGCTTCAACTGGACAAGGAATAAAAATTTAGGTGTGTGTAAGTGTGCTGAAGGAGGAAAGGCCTTCAAGCAATTAGGCTAATAAATATTCATTTTTGTTTGTATTGCATTCAGAATAAAGGAAAGGGAAGAAACAAAGAATTCTATATTTGATGTTTGCCAAGAAAAAAGTGTGCTCTGAGGCATCTCTTTCTATTAATGAGTGCTTAGTTTTGTGTGTCTTCTTGCATATTGATAATACTTGTTAAAACCTTTTCCTCATTGTCACTCCGATCCAAATAGCATTTTGCCCCGATGGTTAATGTAAGTGTTGATCTGCTAGCTTTGGAAATTAGTGAAGTTATCTGCTAGTTTATTTATTGTGATATTTCTATACAAATCCCTTAGTTGACCCAGATTTTATTTCAGTGCTGATCAATGAGTCTGGTTTTCAGCTGCAGAGCTCTCTGTCAGCTTTGGTAGCACCGGTGGTTTTGAGGTGAACTCTCTGTGCACACAGATGTCTTCCATACCCAGACGTCACCCCACAGCAAGGAGCTCGCACAAGTAGCTTCCCTCAAGTGTTTCCTTTAAACAACTGTCTGCTTTGGAATCTAATGAAATGTAGAACTGATAGCCAGAATTCAGCTGGATAATGTTGGTTCTGTAATCCAAGCACAATCTAATGAGTTGACTAATTAGCACTGTTAGAGCATCTCCACTGTTGAGGTGAATTGAATGAAATTGATAAGCTCTCTGAAATGTTTCCCTTCAGAGTCAAAAGAGGCACCTGCCTTGTTCCCATAAAGTTTCCTTCAGAGAATTTTCAGAGTTGAATTTCAAGCAATGTTTAACTTGTAAAAAGCACTTGCAAGCATCTGTACCTGAAAGAGATGGACACTGAGATTTGAGCTTACTCTATTTAATTGCTTTATTCCATTAAATTTGCTTTACTCCATTATATGTTTCCATTACCTATTTCTTCTTGAGTCATGGAGTTTTGTTCTCCATGGCAGGTTGTTTCTGACAAACCTGATAGCAGCTGTTGAAGACTGCAAGTGGTAACATCCAAATACGCAGCCAGAGCAGAGTTTGCAGAAGGATACTGAGGCCAGAGGTTTTAGCCACCCTGGTAAACCATAATTGTCATGGTTTGAACCTGGCCAAATGCCAGGTACCCACAAATTTACACACCCACACCAAGGGCTCATGAGTTGAGATAAGGAAACCCGGGAGAAGACACACTCAAATAGGCAAAACAGGACGAACTTAGGTTGCAAAGTGATCTAATTTATTGCTAACAGAGTCAGAGGAGTAAATGAGAAGTAAAATAAACCCTTCAAGGCCACTGTTTCTCCGCCCACCCCCCTTCCTCCTTCCCAGCATCTGCACAAGGGAACAAGGCATGGGGGAGGTTGGGGTTAGGTCAGTTCATCACCCAGATCTTCTTCCCCTGCCCAGGAAGAGGCTCTTTTCCTCTGCATAGCCATGGGTCTCACTTGTGGCAGCCCACCCGACACTGCTGCACATGATGCTGGCCCCTACACAGGCAAGCAGTCTCCCCAAAACTGCTGTGGCGTGGGGTCCCTCTTCCATGGGGTACAGACCTCTGAGCCAGGCCGTTTCCATCTTGGGAGCAAGGCT
>VZRN01002190.1:1899912-1916762 GCA_013397935.1 Dasyornis broadbenti
CATCACCTCAGAGCTGGACATGGTGAAGGCTTCGAGAAGCTTCACCGAGGAGCCATCTTTGTGGCCCCCCCCCCAAATAGAAAAACCTGGGCCAAGCTAAACCATGACAATAATTCAGGGGAAACCCCGTTTCAGCAGAAATAGCTGGGATATCAGGCAGCTGTCACGAATAAACAAAGTACATGTGTTTCCTTGCTGCCTTGGGTACTAGTTTCTTGTTATGGTTAGTTTTTGGTCCTGGAACTTGAGCAAGCAAACAAGATCTGCTCCTGTTATGGCTATGCAAGAATTCTGCTTTGGATCACGCAGGTAAGAAGACCTGTGATTACATGCTGGAGAGGAGTCATACAGAGAAAGCTGTTACACTTTTTTATTCAGACTGTCTTAATATAAGAGCTTAAGGAGCAGGGATAGACTACTTATGTTGTTTAGGCCATTGGATAGGAAATGCAGCATGGAAAATCTGGCTGTTTATGGACAAGAACTCCCACTGGCCACATTTACCTGAAAACCAGGTACAGGTACAGTGGACTCTGGAGCTTTTTAAGGTGCTGAATGAAGACTGCATTTGATCATAAGAAAGAAAGATGTCAATATGAAAGGATTTTTCTTTTCTTTATATAAGCATGGATAGTGATGCTTTGAAAAACATGAGACTCAAAAATACTTATTGAGGAGGGTCAAATGTGTAGAATGAGCAGCTGAAGTGACCAGAGATATGCTTGCTTTACATTGCTTTTTTGTGGAGTAGGCTCTCTAATCAAGAGCTGTTTCAGTTGAGGAAGGCATAGTGAAAATTGTAGACTTCCTTGATAGAAATTGTAAGACTAAGTAAAATTGAGTTTTTCCTGTGTTTAAAAAAAANTATCTCTATATAATATCAAATAAAGATTATATTAGTGATTTTTAAGTGGTGAATAATGTATAGTGCTCCCCAAATATTTGTAATTGTGTGTGCATGTGGAATGTAGCCAGGTTAGCCTATGATCTGATGGTAGTGGTAAGAGTGGAGTCAGTTTGCAAGACTTCTGCCAATATTTGGTTATCTAGAATAATATTAGTCTGTATGATTGACTGCCTTTTGAATTTTTTTCTTTCTCTGAAGTATATTTGTATTGTTTTTCAAAAGGAATTAGGCAATTCTCCCTATTTCAAGCACTAATAGAGTGTATGAGTTGTTCAATATTCTGACAGCCTTCAGAAGACTTTGCTAAAGCTGCCTGATGTGGGGCATGTGCACTTTGCGCATTTCTAACAGCATTTTGATGTATTCATTTTGAGTTGCAACAGTTTTAGTAATCTATAAAATATAAAAAATATCTAAAACAAGAGCATTTATTGTAGTAGGAACCACTAGGATGAGTATTTTTTTTACAGGAGCTTAACTTATGTGTACAGTAACGCATCTTACATGATGCAAGATGCAACCAAAACAAATCCGATCCTACTTGTGCATGGTCTTGATCAGTTTTTTCCAGGGTTCCCAAGCTCAGTCTTCAGATTTTTTTTTTTTCCTTTGCAACTCCAGTAATGTCCATTAATCTGTTTGGGCTGCAAGGCTTACAGGTGTTCCCTGCTCAGAAAACTCACTTTTAACCGTGTTTTCTGGTACTTCCTCCATCTTTGCTCCACATTAGCTGGTGGAGAAATGAGACTCTTTTACAGTTAACCTCTTTAGTGTATTCATCATTCTAATTAGTTGAAACAATTCTATGTTAATTGTTCTTGAGGTTATCACATAAATGCTTCCAAAAAGGGTACATGATCCATGAAATGGTCCGTGTCAGCAGATGGACATTCAATGCATGGTGGGAAACAGTGGAACATTTCACAAAGACAGCCTTCAGCATGACTTCCTTCTCTGTATTGCCCAGGGCAAGCCTATGTCTATTCATTGGCTCTGGTGGGAACACAGTCTCACTAGATTAAACTCTGCTTTTGTAAATATCCCCTCAGCAGTACAGAGCACTTACATTAAATCAATCAGAATCAGTCAGTTGTTCATTGATAAGGTTCTTAAACATTTGCAAGTCAGCTTTCTCCTATGTCTCTTAGGCAAGTCCTTATGCTCTCATTTCAAGAAGAAATGTTTAGCCATCTTCTGTGACGCATTGTGTCATTTTGGCACGTTGCATCATTGCGCAAAGCTCATTTGTTACACGGCATTTTGGGAATGAAGCGGGAAATATCTCTAGTGAAGGTCCCAGAGCTGAAGACATAAACCCACTATAGCTGTTAGATATGCAGAGAGAATCCTGGTGCCTGAGAGCTGGGATTTAGGGAAAATAGCTTAAAAATGGTGCCTTGCCCAGCTATAGCACTTTTAATAGCTGCTTTTTCTATTTTTGAATTTTTTTTTTACATCTGAATTTCTGTTATTAGAATCAATCAGCAGCAGTATTTCTCCTCCTTCCCCTGCTTCCCACTGCTCTGTGAAGAAAAATGTGGCTCTTAGGGATTGCAGGGAACAGCAGAGTCAAGAAAATTCTTTGTATTTTTAAGAAGTGGGATGATGGCTCTTTTTGCCCGAAGGTAAAACTCAGTTTGAGCAGTAGGGGGCATAGAGAGTGTTTGTGAACATAACTGCGGGCTAAAAAACTTATGTCTTACTTTGTTCTACACCTTATTCCGGAGGTCCAGAGGGGAGGTTGAAAGTCAGCTTCAAGTGTGCTGCATTGCTCTTTTCTAAATCTCCCAGCTCCTGGGGGTCTGATTTTTCAGTGAGAAGTGGGCAGTGCTAGGATGAAACACCTACCCTTTTGTGAGTTACAATGCCATGTGTTTTAAAAGAACGACTCCTATAATTATACCTATATCTAGATGGTATTCAGACACTTCAACTTAGTAGCCTGTAGTTCTGCAGCTCAGCCTGTGGTCTCAGGGGAGGCCACTGCTTTAGGAGGAGGACTTGCACCCGCTCTTACCCTCCTGCTCTCTTCTCCAACGTTCTTTTGTACTCCTAATATTTGAATTGCTGTTACCCCCAAACAGAGGCTTGTAAGAAAGGATTTTGGCACAAGAGGCTTCTGGCATATTATTTCCTCCTTTGTTCTCCCCAAAGGATGGGATTCTTTAATCTCCTGATTGATTTGGAGCCAGCCTCCCTTCTGCTGAGGGAGGAATGTGAAGCTTTTCTGCCATCATCCCTTTCAGATACACTGCTGGAATGTGCCAGTAATCACGAGGAAGAATTTCCGCTTCCTGCTAGCTGTTGCTCAATGCTCTTTGGTTTGCCCTGGGTTGTGCTTCTGGCTGGTATCACTGAGGCCTTCAGATTGGAGGTGTTCCTTCATTTCCTTGTGTCTGGAGATAGTTTTGGAAATAATCCTGTTCTGCCTTGCCTCCGTTATCTTGGAAAGGCCACTGGCATGGCCTGTAGTCTGTCACCAATTTGCCTGCATCCAGAGCTCCTGGTTCTTCCCTTGTTTCTAAAACTATCTGACCCACACATTGCAAAGTGGGGGGGACACTGGAAGGTTCTGTACCTTCCTTTGCTTCACTGTTGGACCCTAATGTAGCGTCATCACCTGTGGGTTTCTGAAGATGTCAATTCCCAACCCTGGCACAGTATTTGTTGTATTTGTTCTCACTTCTTTTTCCTAGCCAAATATCTGACTTTCCAAGTTTACGCCCTATCTATAGGGAGGCAGCAAAGTTGTTGTAGACATGCAACGTCCATCACAAATATGCTGTGTGTTCCTTCAGGTTTGCATTATGAACTCAAGGGGAGAAATAATTCAGGGTTTCTCATAAAAGGCTAATACACTGCAACGAAGTCCCTGACTTTTACCCATCTGTGCCTTTGTCCTTGGAAGTAGTGTCACCATCTATCCATGACTGCTGGCCCCAGGAAGCCTAGGTTGGGACTGTTAGCACTTTTTTTAAGGTCAATATGAAGAGCACAACAAAGTGCTCAAATCAGTTTTGGGAGTTTTTGAAAGATACATATTAATCTGAAATGCTCTTCTGCCAACTCTAGGCACTACCTGTAACGTCATGCAGGCATGAATGGTCATCTGGGGAGCTGGCAGAGATGTGGTTCCTCACTCTTTCTCCAATGAGCCTGGTCACCTAGGAGGAAAAACTCCATCAAAGCATCTGTCCAGTTTTTGGGGGTTTACGTAGAATGATCCTAGGGATTATTACAAATATGTGGTTGTAATTTCAAAATGGTTGCAGTGGTAAAACCAATTTTTGTATAAATGAATGCTTCTGTGTGTAGTGTTGCACGTGAATGTTATTAGGTCAGCAGCTACGTTAAAGTCAGTCAAGTTCAAATTTATCACTCTTCTCAAAGATACCATGTGTCGTGTTCTGGTGAGGTGGAATGGGAAGATTGGGTATTTAAATTGCACAGTGATATCACAGCTGCTTACAGTACCAAAGGATGATAATGAATTTGCAGTTGCTTATAAGTGATGAAACAAAACAGTAATCTGAAGCTTTTCTTCTTTCCTCTAGATTTTATTTCAAGGAATAGGATCATTTCAATTGCAATAGAATGTGCTTACTCTAACTAGTATTAAATGCAGCTAACATCAGGTACTCCATGCTATACAAACATTTTGATACGGTTTCATTACTGCCTCATAATCAGTAAGATTTGCTTTTTACCTGAGTGTGGGAACCAGAGTTTCCCTCTATTTGGCAGATTTTATTAAAATCTGAGGACTTCCAGGACCTTAATAAATTAAGGGTGTGTGCAGGGAATTTGTACAAAGATGTTATGTTATTAACTGCTAATAAAACTTAATTAGTTACTTAATTACCTACTAGTAAAACTTCTGGCTCTCCAAACTGTGATTTGTCAGTGGTGGCCATTTTGCATGAGGCTTCAGCAAGGCTATAGCAAGGACTTTCAATGAGGAGTATAAAGTTGTGGCATATTATGGAAAACCTTGAAATTGCCTCACGTCTTCTGAGCTGACCAGGGGTTTTGTGGCACTCCTCAGTGAAGCACAGATTATTTCTTATACAGCCTTGCTGAGAAGTGGAATTCAGTGTTTTCATATCTGCTTGTAGCATTGTGTAAGATGAACTGACATTTCAGTTAAATGTTCGGTATAATACCGTGGTGGCCAGTGATCAATGGCAAAGACCCTCAGCAGACCATTGACCCAAAGTTTTGGGACTTAGTGATCTGAAAGCCACTGTGCAGAACAGAGCCTTGTTCAGAATAAATGTCAGGAATGCAGATTGTGATGAGGCAACAGAAGATATTGCCTAGAATATCATGTAACTCTTCAGAGATTTTCGTTACTTATTTATGCTGTGAATGTACACTTCACTTCTTGTCCACTGTTGAGAATAAAAAATTGCTAGAAGGAACTCTTGACTACAATTTTATTTCTCAGCTTTGGAATTTGTGAAGGCTGTATATTTAAATAAGAAACTGTGTTTCATATAAGTATATGGTTACTATACATAGGCAAATTATGTATGTTTTCCTGTCCTGTGCTTGACTTGATTTTTTGCGTTAAACTTGCAGGTCTTCTTATTTTAGTATCCGTTCAGAAAGAAAACTCTTTGAATTGAGAATTTCCAGTCTTTTGGGGGAATTGAACAGACTTATGTGAAATTGTTGTCTTTGTTGATGACATTGCTTTCTAGGATTTGTAGAGAAGTCTGTTGTTTAACCTAACTCAAATTTAAACAAGTTCTGCCAGACAGATTTCTAACAGGAAGTGTTGGACCCCTGTGTCACAGCAGCTGTCAGATGCTCTGTAAAGATAGTTATCCCCATATACTTGGTTGACCCTGTAAATAAAATTCAGATACAAATTTGAAATAATTGTCCACACTATAGTTAACTTTTTCTCTGGTAAAATGAAATGTTTTTGCCAGGTGCAGGGCAGAGGAGGATGCAGTAAGGGGGGTAATGGGGACAATGGAATTGATTATAGCTGGTATAAATTTCAGATGATGTAAAGTATCAGCTTTTTGCACAGGGAAACTAGTGATTAAAGACCTGGATAGTTCTACACAATTGACTTATACTCTGGAGTAGTGTTCTCCAAATTACAAAACCAATCAAGCACCCTAATTGCCTTCATTCAAAACCAGTCACCAATTTGATTCTGTTACCAGCCAAATAAGACAGCATAAATCAGGCAGTGTGAGTGTCAGGGAATGCATGATTGGGACCCAGCCAGATCTTATGTAAACCTAACAATAGCGTATTAAATCCATGGCCAGGGGAGACTTGCCATTTTCACTTCAGAGCAGCATCTCCTTTCGCCTTTCTGTGACGTGGTAAGTGTAGGACTCAAAAAGCTCCCGCTCTGAATGCCGACCACAGCTATGATGGTGTGGCTTTACAATGGCTGTGGTGTAAGCGAGGCCTGAATGGGGCCTTTACTTTGTAGTGTCTGCTTTTATTAGGATTTTTTTGTAAAAGGCTCTAATGGGATTTACTTTGCTCCCATTGAATCAAACTGTTACTGACATTAGTGAGAGCAAGTTCAGACCCCAGTCAGCTTTTCACTGTTGTTGTAAAAGCATTTATTGGTTTCTTTTAGTGGAGTGTAGTGAATTCATTTTTGTCTTCAGCATGTATTCTCTTTTGTCTGCTTTTGTGTGCATATTCTATTTTTGGGGGGGAAAAAAATTCCTTATTTTTTTTTCCTCATCCTATTTCAGCATGCCTGTCACCCAATAGTGTAAATGGGAAAATAGAGCTGTATGATAACTTTTGGATCTTGAACACACTGAATAACTATAGAAACAACTAAAGATTGCACTGTGCCCGAAGAGTCTTAGTCTTTCCTTGGAAGGGGAGATGAGCTGCTCTCTAGCTATTGGTAGGACAGAATACCCATTAAAAATTCTCCAAGGCCAATCTGACTGTTTAGGAGGTGCAGTCACAGATTGGCAGTGAAAAATCTTGGTGGTCAAACAACAGTAGTTAAAAGCAAATAGTTTAAATAGATGCTTAAAGCAGAAAAATGAAGAATATGTCTGCTACTGATGGGGCCATGTAAGAAGACTTGAAACAATTTTTGACCATTATACACAGGAATCTAATGTGAAGCGTAAAAATTAAATTGTGCAATATAAAGAAAAAGGGGAATTTTTAAAAAATTTAGAAAACTTCCATATCTTTCAAAAGTGAACAAGAGGACAGTGCAGAAAAGTGACAAAATGACAAAATAAATCTGCAAAGGAGGTATAGAACATTTCACTGATATGTGAAAAACTAGGAATGCCATGCTGAAGACTTGACCTGTCTCTCTAATTCTGCTAGTAATAAAAGAACACGGGCATCTGATTTCTGACAAAATATAAAGGCATTCCATAAAAATAAAATAGTACTTTATGCAGAAAATATTGAACCTGTGACTCTTCTACAGGAGAAAACACATTGTGGTTATTATGACCAGTACCTTCTACCTTTACAAAGAATTAAATGCAAAAATAATTCATTCTTAGGTTTCAATATATAAATGTATCTGAAAAAAAAGTCCTCTGCTGATGAATAGCATTTCTCAGCTTTCCAGGTGTGTAATACTGGTTGTTTTCTGAGTTCTCTAATAGATTACCTCAAAACTGGTGAACAGGATGCCAGATTCTAAAACAATGGCAAAGATTTACTGTAAGTGTCGGAAAAAATGTATTTCCTGTTGCCGAATGCTTTTTGAAATAGCTGGAAGGTACACTCTTTGACTTCCTTTGTTAAATAGAGGTAAAATGCACTATTCTAAAATAGTGAAGAATTGAAGACACAAGAGGTCTTACAATCAGTTTTGAGTAAGCAAAGTTTGTCAAAACCTGGGAATTCTGGTCAATTTTGTGAAATTGCTGTATTCAGTTCATGGCTTCATATCTGGAGGTATGTCATTTCTGAGCTTGGACAGGGGAGAGAAATAGAGTGACATGCCTGTGTTGGACACAATTGCATATGCAGGACTTAGTCCAGGAGGAAGAAAGCCGGCTACAAAGAAGTTATGCATGACTTGGTAGAGAAGTCAAAGGAAGGCCAATACGGACTTTTTAGGAAGGTCTGACCTAAGCAAAGAAAACACTTGAGACTGTTTGGAAAAACAGAACAATTTCTTGGCTGTCTGTACAGTCCTTTCTCAGGCTTGTGGGCCTGCCTGTTGGCCGCCAAAGAGATGAACTGTGAAAAGGATGATTAAAACTATGAGGAGGAGATAACCTCCATGCTGTTAGAGGATGAGTAAGAGGCAAGTAGGCCCACTGGAACCTGGTGGTGATTGCAGAATGTGCAGACAGATGAGGTGCTACTTCCGTGAAGAAACATAAGAGCTGCTGGGCCAAAAGTGAGCTGAGGAAGGCAAGGAAGGAAACTGGAGCCTCTTCTCCCAAGAATGTGGTGAGTGCCTGCTCAGAAAACCCCTAGGTTGGGGTTGGCTATGCTCAAATGCAAGCATCTTGTTCACTCCTGCAAGTTTCTCATCAAAAATCCAAAATGCACTGATCTAATGGGAGAACCTGGAAAAGAGCAGTGGAGCCTGATGAGCATGAAGAAGCCCTTCCCTCCACCAGACCTCCCCCTTCGTGTACTGAGGGGAAGTGTGGAGAATTTCTTCTGAGAAGTGGTATTGTAAGCTGGACAGAGGAAGGAATTGAATGCTTCTCCGCATGAAATCTAATTGCATAGTAAATACTTTTTCTTTCTCTTTTCACTTGTCCCCTTTCTGCTATTTTCTCTTCCCATATCCTGATTTTCATTCCTTCATAGTCTCTCCCTTCTCTTCCATTCTGAGATTTCCTCTGTCATTTCATCACTATCTTCTTTTTCTCAGATTTTGGAAACATTTAAAACTTTTTGCTAAATATATCAGTGCTGTAGTCTCTTCACCTTTTTCCTCTAAGTGACCTCATTCTGGACTGGTCCACATTCTCCATTTAGCCATGCAGAAATGACTCCTTCCCTCTCCATATCCCCAGATGTGTAGAACACTCAAGCCTTATGTGGATTTTAAAGAAAAAAGCCATAGGTGCATATATCCATTTCCTTCTTGCAGCAGGCAGCCAATTCTGTGGAAGCAACATTAACATGAATAAGACTGTCCTGCCAAACCCTGAGATGGTCTCAAGCTACTTTTCTTTTTAGAGGAACAAATGTATGCAACATAGTGATCTTTCATGCCCCTCAGAAAAATCTCTATGTTTTTATGGTGAGTGGCCTGAAAGATCTGGTTTTGCAGGATGTGAACAAAGAATCCCAGATTTCAGTCTGCAGGCAGATGGACCTTTAAACAAAACTCCCTGCACAGCAGGGACATCTGTTACAATTTGTGATCCACAAACTTTAAGGATACTCAAAATTCAGCTATGGGGCTCAATCCTTAGCTAGACCCAGCAGGAGAAGTAAAAAGCGATGTCTGTGTGCTGTGAGGTTTGCTGAGAGCTGAAATAGTTCCTGCAGCAAACTGGAACTATGTGATTTTAACCTCATGTCTGCTGGAGCATTGTTTGGACATCTTTCCTTCCACTTCTTTATCCTAGAAGATCTGACTAAGGAATTGGGGACAGTGGCAAGCAGCTTGGTGGAGCCATTAGAGGGGTACTGTAGATTAGGATGATATTTTTAGAAATAAGTCCTTCCTGAAACTGTGCCAATGACAATTTTTCATTCACCTTGTGGAAGCAGGACTCAGCCCAGTTGTTTGCATTTACATTTAATACTTTCTACATCTTCTGTTGGGAGTTAAAGGGTAGCAAATAATTTTTGTCACTGGTGTTTAGTGCTGAAGACTGTAGAACTGTTTCTGCCTTACTTTGGAAAAGGCTCGTTAGCTGGTGAATGATCCGCATTTAGGAAAGAACAATAATTTTCTATTAAGTACCAGGAAATAATTTATTCCATACATATTTTCTTTACAATTTTCAGGGGTTTCTGGAAAAATTATATTACTTTTTTGATTGCAGTGGTCATTTCTGATGGCACTGCTAGCATTTACACAGACATTACATGAGGTTTTAAAATGTTAATTACTAGTTTGGATTTTTTTCCCATGAATGGTTAGTAATACAGGTCATTTAAGACAGGTCTTAAGTACTTTGCCTTATTTGTCACTCATTAAATGCGTATGCTTTCTTTTCTTTAACTTAATTTTTTCGGCAAATACTCCTTCAACTGTATTACTTGCAAACATTAAGTGTGGAATTCAAGGAGCTTTGCTTAGATACTCACAGTGTGTTTTACTTGGACAGATAGGACAAACATAAAATTCATAGGATTGTGTGGCTGGCACACCACATGCCATATTTTAAAAGAATTCTATCTTTAGCCTCCCTGTTCCTGATGCTTTTAGGCATGAATTAGTATTAATTTTGTAAAAGTTCTGCACTAGTATCTGTGAATATTTAAAAAAAAATAAATCCAGAAGGTGCAAATTTATAGGCAAGCAGAGCCAAAGCAATTTCCATTTCTTCTTTTGGTGAATATTTAGGAGAAATATTTAGATATTTTAAGTTCTGCTTGACAAGTTTCCCTTAATATCTCAGGCTCTTCTATCCCTAATTGTTAGTGTCACAGCTTTTCCACAGTTGTGCTCATGCCAGCAATGGCTTGGAAAAGCCGTCTGTAATCTAAAAGTTTATTTTGAAATTCATTTCACAGGGTATACCTGGCAAGAAGTCAAAGTGCTTCATTGTGTGATCTTTCCACTTTCTGCACTACACAACATGGCTATAGCTCTACTAGCTGTTTTTTCAGGGGTTGGCTCTCCCCACCTCCCAGATCTGTCTCCACATGATCTGACCTTTCTCTTTCTGGGGTAGAAATGTGGAAATACAGTGTGAATATTAATTTAGCAACTGAACTGTGTTCTCCAGCAACAGCCTTCTCTCTGAGATATAGTAGGGAAAAAAAAATTGATTCAGCATCTGCCGGTGTCAGACTGATACTTCACTGCACCCCTTCAGAAGAAAAAGTAAAAAAGTAGGCCTTCTAATTAGGTCCTTCTATTTCTCCCTAGTTTGGAGTAACATTAAATGCTTGTGTTTTGTTGATAACACACTCAGAATGACTTGGCCCTTTTTTGACATTTACGGAATGTTCAATAGAAGAAACTCACTGTTTTTCACAGTGGCCTATAATGTTTTTTATCTACTGAATTGTTAATATTAGGTGGAGTGTCCCATGATGGTGCAGCTCTCTAATGTTATTTGTAGATATTACTAAGCAAGTATAATGTTTCTCTCTTTGCATAACAAAGTCTGCGTGGAAGTGTTCCCAGATGGTTTTCTGCCATTTTCAAAATTTCACCCATATTTAGTCATCTAGTTTTTTTCACATTATCACCTTTTTTTTCATGGATACATGAAAACAAATGCATGTTGCTCTTTGTAGACTTCAAATTATACTGGTAAGAGGGAAAAACCTGGTTTGTGCATTCATTGGGAAAGTTGTCAATTACTAAATGGAAAGAGGACTACCCCTGGGGGTTTCCATTTGCCAAACTGCCATAAGAGATCTTTTGCTTAGAAAATACAAAACTCATATAAGATGCTAACAGAGTGTGATTTCAAGAATATGCTTGAGAATAAGTACCTTTCTCTTTGAAAATTTCTCTGTGAAACCCTTTTTATGTTGCTGCTACTCAGTTTGGGACTTTAGCATAAATTCTCATTTCCCAGCTAACATCTGTGATCAGTCCAACTGGGACATGCTTATTACTGTTTTGCTTTATTTTTAATAATAATATTTAATATAAATAACAATAATTTATTAGTATTAAAATTCTAAGTCTACCTTAGGGAAACTACTCTTCAATCTACATTCAACTTCTAGTAGTAAAAAAAAAAGTCCACTATCTCTCTTAAGCATATTATAAATTCATGGATATAAATCCCAGCATAACTCAGTGAACCCTGAAGAGTAAAAAAAAGATAAGTAAAAACCAGTAAAGTTTGTATCAACTCTTAAAATCAGTGGAGATGCCTGTGCTTCTTATCAGAAGCAATTAATAATAGTAGATTTTTTCATGTCAGGCATTTGGTTACTGAAGCTTTGTTGGCCTTTATAAACCTCATATTCTTTTATTGCCTATTTATTCTTGTACTTTAATTTGTTTGTTTCCTGAGAGTCAGATTATGAGGGTACAACTTATCATGTGAGGATTCTTCATATATTGACTTAACTATAAACTGCTAGCAATATCTAAATAGAGAGAAGTGAAAAAAGTTTTGCAAGAAGTGTGTGGAAATAAGAGATGAATGGAAGAGTCATGAGGACAATGAAATGGATACCTAGCATTTTAAGGAATGCTGAAGCTGGTGATAATTGAAAATCTAGCTGCTAGTTGCTTACTTACTTTGTCTGCGAATTCTTGGACTTTTAAAATCAACTTTTAAGTGTCCAAGTACAGATTACACAACCAATTCTTTCTGTTCTGTCATCCCTTTTTATGAAAAAATGTGGATTTCTTTAAAAGGTGTGCAGTTGATGACTCACCTTTTGAAAAATTTAGCCCTAATAGTAAGTCAATAGAAGTAGGAATAATGCTTGTGTAGAATACTGAAGGAAGAAACAGGACAGTGAAATATTTCAATAGTTTGTTCCTGTTGTTGAGTCTTCTGTTTCCAGACCTCAGCTGCACCAATACTTCCTCCAGGAAGTAAGAGACATAATGAATGTGTGTGTTTTTTCCAAAAACGAGTTTATTAAAAGAAGAAGGTCCTTGAAATTTGCAGCCCTGGTACCACAGAGGTAGCATTCTGCCAAGCACCTGCAAACACTATTGACTTCCCTTAAGTTCAGAAATTTTGTATCATAGCTGTATTGATTGATTTATTTATTTTTAAGTAAGGAAAAGCACAAGGGAGGGAAATACATAATCTGATGCTATGTTTTAGAGATTAGCATAGTGGAATTCTCTTGTAAAGATCAAATAGGGCCATATGTACCCTCTGGTTTTGATTGCTGTATCACAGTGATTGACGCAGCAAGGCCATATCAGACCATTAAACATCTCTTGTTCTCTGAGCCATTGCTAAATGCTTCAGAACAAGGAGCAAGATATACTGCATAAGGTGCATAATAAGAGTAGAATATCCTGCCCAGAGAGTATTAATCTTTCAAGCCTTCTTGTATAGCCTGCATCATGGAGATTTATATCCTTTTAGAATAAACGACAAAAGTCCCTCCCCATCCCCCCCCCCACCTTCCCCATCTAAACCTCCATCTTTTTGCTCTTGCAGAGAAATAGTTTTTATCTTCAGCACAAGATCAATTCTGTTAGATATTTAAGTCTTTCAAATTAAAATATTTTCTATGATTCTAATACTGCAGCAAATCCTCTAAGCTCCTGTAGACTTCTTCCTGTGCTTACAGGTGTGCATATGCTTATGGTTCTTGTTGCACTGGGACCTTGGCATCTAGAACAAAACTGACATCCAGGACCTGAATGACACTTCCTAAAGTTATCAAATTTTTGTAGATGAATAGTTATCAGAATCTTGTCAAACTGTATGACTCTGATGTTAAAGAGACAGATAAACACTATATCTTCTGCTTAATCTAAAAAATTTGCTATTCTTTGATCAGCTAGATGTGATCTATGAAATTGAATTTCTTAAAATTTGTCTTACCATATACAAATTCTATTGGTTTTATAGCATCTATTTTCCTGCATATTTCTCCTCAAATTTGAGGATATAAGAAAATATTTATTTTTTGAGGGTAAAATGTTCTGCTTCTTAAAAATATATCTTTTAACTAAAAAGGTTTTTTCATTAACTAATTAAATTGTTTTGCATTAATTAATATTTTCTCTACAGAGTTTATTATGAATTACAATGTTCCTGACTCAAATCAAAATTTTAGGCAGCAGCAAAACCCCCCCATGTATGTTCTGCCAGTTCGATCTATCTATCTAAGTTAACAATTCTTATGAGGAAAGTCTATGTAGAAAATACAGATTTTTCTGTATCATGGCCTAAGTAAAAGAGAGCTGTAAAAAAGGTGGGTAACCTCAAATCATGGTGTCTCTAGCATCTATTTAGCATCCATTTAATATTTTTTATTTTGTTAACAGGTTGACAAGCCCTCAAATATTCCAACAGTTGCTGTCTGACTATTCCATTGTGCAGCAGTATCTGCAGTTTGGGTATAATGACAGTCTACAGCAGATATTTCTAAAATTACAGGAGATAGGGATATAAATATATTTGGATTTTAGCTTTTTCTTCAATATTTAAGATATGGACTGTAATGTTTTCTTTTTTTTCTGTGTCTTTCTACATTCACGTTACATAAAATCTTAGCAGCAAACAGAAAAATGAAAATTACCCTTTCCTCCTAAATAAGGGGTTTTAGATATTTCTTTTAAAATATAGAATTTAGAAAGAATGTTCAAAATATTGGGAAAAGGTCTTTTTAATCTCAACATTTCCTCCTCATGTAATATAGACATAGATGTATAAACGTAAATTTACATACATGAATGAGATTAAGCAAAACTCTATCATTATGTTCAGCTCCTCAAATTTACTTTCCTCATCTTTGATTTTATATGACTTTAGCATTCTTAAATCCACCTAATTCATGGTCCTGCTTTTAGCTTCTTTTAAAAATTAGTCTGCCATTATATTTTAAAAATATTGGAAACATCCTCTGTATTGTTCTCCCTGTGTTGTTCTTTATTCCACTTAATTATACTTACATGTATGTATGTGAATTACTAGAGGCCTTTCGGTGTCTTTTGTTGTGTTTGTTCCCAATCATACAAGCTTCCCTACTTACAATATACCTGAAAATTTACCAAAAACTTGATTCAGTGATTAGATGACTGGTGACTGATTTGGGACATTGCTGTTAAATTTGAACAGACAAAAGATGTCACACATTCTCCTAAAGGGTGCAAAAGAGGAAGCAGTAAAGGCTCTGTTTTAGAGACCAGGAAAGAGCCATGCAATGTTTGAGTCATTTAAGAAGCCTGATTCAGAGGTAATGGTGATTTTTGATCTTCCAAATAATAATTTTTCTCTTTAGTTGAAAAACCATCTTTTTATTCCAGATATAATAAATGAAATTCCTTTCTTTTACATCTGTACCCATTAACTCTGTCTCTTAATGTCAATGTAACAATTCACTAGATATTGAAAGCTGCACTTAAATAATCATGAAGCTACTTTTAGGTGATTGGAATTTTTAAAATATGTTTTAAACTGAACAAATAATGTATGTCCAAAAATGTCTCTTGGCAATGCTCAAAAATAATCCCACAAGTCATTCTGAACTCTTTGGGTAGAATAGGGTAACTAATGCTGTAAGCTTCTGTACAAATCTTGTTATTATTACTGTTTTTTCCTGTTTCTGCTATAAGGTCATGACACCCATACATGTCAGGAAACACAAGGTATGACTGAATATATTATATGGGAAATTTTCCTGAAATGTGTATTCTAAGCACAGAGCTGCAGAGACTATCTACTGACATAGCAACATGAGATTCAAAATATGCTTTTTAAAGGAATTTCTAGGGTATTAATTTTCTGTTAATTCTCTAGGATTTTTAGACCATTGTCCTTACAGAGTGGTAAGAAATTCTACCCATCCTTAAGCTTTGGAAATACAGTCATCAACTCTAGAAAGGCTCTGACTTGAGAAGGAGAGGTTTTAAACCCACTGGGAACAAATGTGACAGGGTGGTATCTGTTTATCCTCAGAGCCTTCAGCTCTGGTTTCTGGTCATCTTCTCTCTTGTCCTCAGTCTCTGTTCTTCATTTCTCATCTGGTTCTTGCAGCCTGGACATGACTGCTATACTTACATTTTAAAATCTGGATTTTAAGATTTTAACAAACATTTGGGGATATGAAAAGGGGCTCTGGTTACAGCAGGGAGAAATACAAAAGCAGAAGTTTCAGTGACCCCATTTGCCTGTCAAGTTTATGATGTTGAAGTTCAATAGGAAGGATCTGAATCTTCTTCATCCCACTGGACACTAGGGCAAAAATATCCCTTAGGCTGAGTAGCAGCGAGTTATTCCCCTAGCTGTCAGTGTTTCCTAAGTGAAGAAGTAGAACTCTACGTCAGGCTCTGAGGAGCTCCAGCTGGATTTCCCCTCTTGAGGCTCAAAGACTTCTCTTATTTGAGCACCCTCCAATAGGATTCACAAGATCTCTGCTTTCCACTTAAAGCCCCTCAATGTGTAAGATGTTGGGCTTATTTTCTTTCTCAGGAGTGTAATTTCATGAAAATTGAAGCTATTTTCAGACCTGTCTGAGTTTTCCTTACTGTAGCAACCTTTCTAAAATGTAAGAAATTGGCATTTTGTTGTTATTTTGACTTATCAATTCATAGAGTATAAAATGCCAATCTGAAACACTTGTGGCTTGGCCAAATGTAAGTCAGCCTATAAAACTCATGATCTTTAGCTGGTAAGAATAAAAGGAGTGGTTTATAGTTTGAAGGAAAAGTACTGTTATGGGGAAGTTGCTTGTTTGCATTCACATTGATACTTGATAGTAAACCTGTTTTAATATATTTAGAAACATTTGACTGATATTACCTTTACGTACAGGATAAAGTGACGCACGAGAGAACTGTGTTTAACTCAAAGTAGTTTTGACAAAGCTCTGTCAGGGATCTGTTTGCTTATACTCATGGTTTACTTTGAGGTCATGAGTAGTCCCATTGTTTCGAATGTTGTGCTGACCAAAGCCAGAGAAGCTTTGCATGGTCAGACATTCAGCATGTGTGCCTCATGCTGCTTGATTCTTTCACTTAAGAGATTCACTAAGTGTTTCATTAACTTAATAGTATTTTTGTTAGTTTGTTGATGCCTGTGTCTCCTTCATACTAGTTGAGACTACAGGATTGTCAATATTCTGCAGAATTATTTAGATTTTGATAGTCTTTCATTGCTTCTTTTTTTTT
>VZRN01002190.1:1924250-1974630 GCA_013397935.1 Dasyornis broadbenti
TTTTTTTTTCTTTTATCCTTTTTTTTCCCTGGAGATAAATCTAACAGAAAGAGAGCAGCTTTTTTCGAGTCAGACACGGTAGTCCCTGACCAAAGCCGTTCAGGGCAAAGGGCTATCCTCTCAGGGTGCTTTCTCCCATGGCTTCCAGCCACATCAAGGGGGAGCAGGGTCTGTGGGGTCTCGTTTCCTGCCTCTGCGTCCTGAGTGATCTGCACAGGTAGGACACCCACAGAGTGCATCCTTGGTGCTCTGAATGCATTCCTGTTCCTAATGCACCCCATGTGAGGTAGGAGCTGGATGGAAGAATAGAAAGAGGGCAGAGGGGCTCATCTCATTGCCTGGGTTGAGCACTAGGGCTGAACGATGCCTCCAGCACGGGGACAGATCCAGGAGGGTGTTTCATGTGGCACACAAACAAAATCCAGGTAGCAGGCAGAAGGCTGTCCAGCAACCAAGGCAGGCTGTTTAAAAAATAGGCTCATTTTCGCTCCTATTCTCTAGTAAGAGAATGTGTACTGTGCACGTCTGTGCAGTGCCAGTAGCACATCTCTTCTTGCTGCAGGTGGAGTTCAGTGCCGTTGTGAAAATAATCATTTAACAGTTGTCACAGCTGACAATGCACCTTTACATCCCATCAGCCACAGATATCTTCCACTGGTCCAAACAATGAAAACCCATCAGAAATAATAGGAAGAAGCAAAGGTATTAGGATAGAATAGCTCAATGTTCACAGAATATTCGATGGGGGATCAGCTTCTCAAGAGGAGTTAATAAGCAGCCACACTTGAATATCTGGTGTTTATAAAGGGGAGAAATGTACATGGAGAAGTATATTATGGCTAAAAACCTACTTGATCTGGCGGAAACAAAACCTAGCCTTCATCTCTTATGTAGAAGCAAGTCTACCAGGGCCCAGAAAGAGAGATTTGTCTTTGAAGAGTGATCTGAAAGATAAGTAATACCTCAAAGGAAAGAAAATGCAGTTTCTGCTCCTTGGGGACAGAGGGTAAAAGGGGAAAGAAAAAAAAAAGAAAGAAAGCCACATTAAAACTCCTCAGTTGTTGTGGTGGGTTTTTTTTTTTTTTTTCCCTAGCTGTAGCTCTAGCCTCTTTCCTTTGATTTGTCATGATTTAAATTCATACAAAAAGATTTATTTCAAATAAGCCCCTTTAACTGTAGGGGCAGATATTTTTTTTTCCTAAAGCCTTTTGTAAGAACAAAGTAACCACTTGTCACACACAGTGACTAATGAGAGTGTAGTGTGGGTTTTAGTGTTCATTCATATGCTTTGTGTTCAGCTAGTCGTAAGTTAAATCTTTAGAAATCACACCGCAGGAATCCTTCTCTTAGGGGTGGGGGTGGGAGGCGAATCTGTCGAGATATTGAGAGCTGGTGAGCGGAAACTGCTCTTTTCAGGCTTCCTAATCGGCGGCACAGGAAATAAACACATGCAGGAAGTCATTTGGCCTTTCCTTGAACTTAAAGTTTATACAGCAGTTGATAACTGAGGCAAACTCTGTGTACTTAAACTTTTGAAAATTAAATGAGATAAAGAGGGCATGTTCAGCCCATGCTAGCATGGCCTGTAGTTTCTGCAACCAGCTCATCTAAATACAGTATTAAAAGTTGGAAAGACTACAGGTAGAATATGTCCTTGAAACATTTTTGAATGTCTTCTCTCTGTCCTCTTTTCCTTCCATTTCTCTAATTCTCTCCCAATGAAACTGAGCTGATGCACTGAGCTTAAAATGAAAGTCATGTTTACGAAGCTGTTTTCTGTGCTTCTACATGAGACTCTTCTCTTTTATCCTTTCACTGACCTTCTCATTTGTCTTGTAAGCACTTCGGGGTAAGGATCATCTTGGACCATGTGAAACACCTAGTTTGATGGTGGCCCATATTGATATTTGGTTAATGCTACATATATGATGTATAAAAGTTGTCTTTGAAACGAGGGTAAAAATAAATGAAGTGGCATTCGTGAGTATAGGTTTTGAAATTGATAGTATCAATTTGCTAACAGGGACATTTATAAGCATTTCTAAGAAATATTATTTGTGTTCATATTTCTTGAGCTTTCACTGTATTAGCAAGGTCACTGTAAATTTAATGCTCTAAAAATATTAGGTTTCGTTTTATAATAATTACAATTAGTTGGGGTAAATTTGCATGGGAAATTTAGAACACTTTTGCCAATAAAAAGAAAGCAAGCAAAACCTAAATGAAGAGCAGAATATGGAGTAAAAAGTACATTTGCATGTCTTTGAAGACCAACCTAAATACCTGCTAAAAATGCATTCACTCCTATGCATCTTCTACTCTTTTGAAAATTGATGGGTTTTGCTGCCTTAATAAACCACCCCTAATAGTGCAGGTGTTTATTGCGAATATTTTTTATAAAACAAGGACAAGAAGCAGAAAGCTGCAATTAAAGTAAAATGAGAGAAGGGCAGAAAGAATGCATGTTAATTATATATCTGTAGTCCGGTTTACTTTCAGATGAATTGTTTTTAAAAAATAATTCAGGATTTTGGAGGTTTTTTCCTTCATTCTAAGTAATTAAAACAGGTTATGAAATTTTATAGTGGGCTTAGAATGTTGCATATTTGAAATGTAGCTTTGTGATGGCTTGGCCATAGCTAACCACTAGATGGGATTTCAAGTCTTCAAGAAATACACCTAAACATTGGTCCCAAACTGCCATTTACTGTGAAATTGCTGTAGCTGATCAGGTGTTCAATAAATGTCAATATAATAAAATAATATGGAAATTTCTACTATAAATCTTGCAAGTATACCTTCTACACATTTTCAGAACATCCCCTTACTTCTATCACTTATCGATTGTCCATTTGATTTATATGCCAGCCTGAAGTCTAGCAGTCATCAGTCTTCCTTTTGGGCATTACAATGACATAGCTCTTTCATGGATATTTTTGACGGAATCCATTTTTTACTCTTCCCAGCTCCTTACAGGAAACATTCAAGGTACTTCCAGACCATGTGGCATTATATATATGCACGATGATGATAATATGTAGCTGCATTATTTGTATTCTACCCTAAAAGCTATTTTTACGTTGCATTTCTTTCTTTTTTGATAGTCCAGCTCCACAGTGAGAACGTACCAAAACAGTAAATCGAGAGTGACCATGAGCCCTGGCTTTAGCTCCCAGTGGAATAGCAGCCAACCTGCTTGGAATACATACACCTTTCCAAGAGCAAGCTTGCACTACCAGTCTCATGCTAGCTACACCTACTGTGCTGGACATCCTGCTGTAAGTAATGAAAACCTTTTCTGCAGTTACCTGAATGAGCTCTGTGATTTCCTGGGAGGTGGAGGCACTCAGGGGCTGATGGTTCAGCACCCTTCTCCAGTGCTCTTTTTATATCCCATGGCAGTCAGAACAGCTCACATGTATTAACTCTAACTCTAAAAAAATAATAAAAAGAGTCTCAGACATAAGCAAGTGTGAAAGTTTTATGGCTCAGTACAAATACATATGTTTTTGTACATTTAGCATTACTTCTCCTTACATGAACTTACTATTGTATGCTTGGGTTTTGGTGTTAGAGACATCGTCAGAAAAGCAGTGTTATAGATGGCCTCATTTCTGTTTCTAGTAAGCCTGTAAGATGAATGAATTATTCTTTCTACTTCAAACATCTAAAATTGTGTGGATTAGTCAGAGAAGGAGAGCATCTCTTCTCATCATTAGATTTGTTTAGACTCACTGCTTTGTCATTAATGTGATCAGTGGTGAACATGCAATCTTGTTGCTAAGCAAAGACTACTGGTCTTCTGTAATTGCATGAACTGGTGGCCAAAAAGAACGGGGAGGGGTGTCTCAGTGTTGTTTCATGTTTTAATTTGTCAGTCATGAAAGGGTCACAGCTACAGGCTGATGGTGAGGTTTGTCGTATTGGTATTGTTGACTGCTTATAGCAGAGCCCTTTCATTCTTTTAGTTTCTGGTTTTGAAAGACCCCAAGAGAGTTTACAGGGTAAGATCTCATTAGTGTAAGCAATCTTCCCTTTTTCCCCACTCCAGACTTTGTTGTTTTAATGTTTGGATTTGAACTTAGCTTTGGACATTTGGTTATAGAACTTCTTAAAGGACATAGTATCTTAACATCCTGCCAGCTGTATGTAATGAAGTTTTGCCATCCTATAGTGAATTCCAGTAGCGAAATGGGAAAGTGCAGCTTTTGGTACAGAATGGAAATTGTGCCACGCAGTCTTATTGCAACATCTTTGTGATTTGCTTTAGATTTGCTCTCTTACCTGACAACAGACTTCTGGCCAGAAGTTTGGGTTAGGAATTGTCTCAAACAATAACATGGTCATTAAAACAACGGAGAGGAATAAATCTGTAAAATCTTATCTCTTTCCTGAGGTGGTGAGTTCTCAGAATAAATTAAACATCTCTGTGGATTCTTCTGTTTGCTCACTTCATTAAGGTGTCATTGAAAATGATAAAAATTGTTGTGAAGAAATAAAAAGTATTTGGCATCAGAAGTGCACAGATATTTTCCTTGTTTAGAATGATGGCTCAAAATCAGTCACTATACAGCTTAATTTGTCTTAAACTGTGGGTATTCAAATCATTAACTGCTCCTTAACTTTGATCATTTAGAATAAGCACTACCTGCTCTGTGAGTCCAGCTTTGACTCTACTAAGCAGAAGAGCATACAAGAAAAATGCTGTACTTCCTGGAAGAGAGCTTAAAATTTGAATTGAAATTTCAGCCGTTTTCAAACTACTTCCACAGTTCCCGTTTCCTTTGTTTAGACTAAACTTGAGGGTAGCTCCACTAGAATTGTAGTACGATATCTGTATATTGTACGTATACAATGTGTACAATATTTGTTTTTACTGAGCATCTTAATATGTAGTCACTGGAAATGACACATCAGTCTGGAAGTTGATTTATGTGATTGCTGGAACGTAGGGATTTTAGAATGTGCAGAATTGTATAACCCTTTGTACAAATTGTTTGATTAGTCTGGCCCTCGGTGTCCCTGGTTTCAAACGTTTACAAAACTTGGTGCATTTCTTGGTTGCAGCTCATCTAAGGAACTCTGTTGTACTGCTACTCAGCAGAGATTATGCTCAGCATATTTCTTAAGCTGGTGGTAAGAAGCTGTAACAGGTTAGCTGCCATTGCAGTGCCTGCCACTGTGATCACACACTTTTTCCATACCTTCCCTACTTCTCTGTTCTCTAAGGGTCAGTCTGTAAGCAGGGGCTGGGCAAGGCACTCCAACAAACTCAGCTCCACCCTCCTGCAGCATCAAATGAAGTTCAAGTTTCCAAGAAAAAAACAATGCCTTAATATTTGCTTGAATATCTGTTTCATTGTATGTAACATTAGAATTAGTCTGGATCCTGTTTCTAACTTGAATTTATTTAATGTGGGCTCAAACCAACCTTTTTATGGCAAATGACAGCAATAAAAGCTGGATACAGGGGTGCTCCTTTGTTTGTAAATCTTCCCAGTATTACATACTCAACTGGATATCTTCTTTACTTCAGAGGATTTTATTTGCCCTCATCTGACACAAGTTCTCTAGAACAAGTTGTAGGTTGTAGAGCTGTATGAAGCTGTTTCTGCAAAACCTCCCACATGGAAAATGTCTAAAGATCATTGCAGTTCCTTGACACTTTGGAGGCTAAGAAACTCACAAGCTCTTTGCAAGTTCAAGGCAGACAAATGTCAGGGAGTTGGATCTGCCCTTGAAGTACTTAAAGATATTAGTTCCCAAAGACAGTGCCAAGAGAAAAGCTGGATTTTTATACTGTTTGCAGGAAAGATGAAGGAGACAAAAAGGATTCATTTTAATTGGGCCAAATGTAACAAAAAAACAAAAAAACAACAAAAAAAAAATCAATCCTCTAATTCTTTTTTTTTTCTTCCCCCCCCCCCCTCCCCCCCCCTTCTAAATGAAAGAAGAAATATCTTACAAAGTGCAGTGTTAAGAGACCCTTATGACTCTGGCCGGTCTTGAGATATATCTCACAGCCAAAGGTGGGGTTTTTGTTTTGTTTTATCAGAGAGCACACTTGGCATTTCTCTTCCATAGTGATGCAATCATTGATTAAAAGCAGTCTTTGCACCCTAGGAAAGAAAAGAACAGGAAGTTTGTTTAAAGAGGGTAATTTTTCAGCTCTTGAGTTATCTAGGGGAAAAATAGACTGCATATCATCCCAGTCAACAGTACAATGCAGTTTTTGAACAAACAAGAGTGTGCTAATTTCTAGCTGTACTGAAAAGCAGGATACCCTGCAGGGTCTGTGTATACTAATATAAATGATAATGTGTAGATGGTCCTTACATAGTAAATGATTTTTGATATTAGGGGCTCGAAATTCACCTGATGTTCACGTTCAGAGGCTTGCAGCCAGAAAAATACAGCATATAGTTCTCGGGGTAGGAGAAGACACCTAGTCATCTAACATGCAATTTTCTTGAACTTTCTTCAAACAGGAAGATAAAAAACAGACAAAGTAATTCTGATTATCCCCGCTAGGCAAGATAGGAAACTTTGAGTGATAATGCCCTTTGAGCACTTCACATCTACCCATGCTTTTTCAAAAGTCTCAAAGATTCACTTCATTTCCCTTTCTCCACATTTTGCTGGAAGGATGATAAAATTTCACAGATCTTCATAAATCTTGTCCATTGAATTAACTCTAATAAATGACTACTTAGACTGTGCTGTCATTTAAAGAAATACATATGTAAAGTGGGCAAACAGATCTCATCAGCTTTAGACTATTCCATGTGAAATTCTAAGGGAGTCTTTTATGCCTTTCTTGGATATTCATGTAGCAGTCACAGATACCTGCCATGCTCACCTCTGTAAAAGTCAGTCCTTACTCATGATACTCTCTGATGAAGCACACAGAGCAGTTACAGAGTATTACCTCACAGGGTTTGAAACCTTTGTTGTATGCCCATGGGATGATGAATTTAGCTGCATGTATTAATTTCTCCATGTGCATACATCTCTCTAGCATGCGTGATGTCTTTGAAATCCTTATCTAGATATGCAACCCAGCGTATGTAAGACTTTCAACTAGAATCTATTCTGCACTCTTAACAGGATTTGGTCATGCTCCGCTAGATCAGTGACAACCTTCAAAGCATGAGTGGTTAAATCTGTAGAGTTATTATTTGGAGCTCTACACATAATGTTTACAAGCTGTTACATCTGAGATGTCATATATGGATCACACAATCAGTTTGCTTAGCAGTCCCTATTCCAACAGTCTGTCCCCAGACTTCTTTCTACGGCTTCTTTAAATGCGTGATTGCTTCTGAAATTATGCTGTTAGTTGGAATGTGAAAAGCAGAATTAAAAAAAAAATGTGATGCGGAGCTCTGAGACACTACTGGCATTCTTCCACTCACTTCTCTGAGCCCTAGTAGGATCTCAAATCTTTAATCTTAGAAATCTTAAAACCCAGTAGAAGGAGCTGTAGCTCCTTTTACATATTTCCATTGACAATCCTTGGACAGAAAAGCAGAAAGGGAGCAAGGCTGTCACTGTGGACAACTCTAATGGAAGGGCTTACTCACTGTCAGCGTGACTATGCGGAGTCCATCGGAAAAATTTCCAGTTCCAGGTAGGTAAGCCTCATTGCTGATGACAGAACTGCTGGACTGCAGCATTGCACAGCTGTAATACTTTACGTAAACTGACTGTTCTGATCATTACCACACAAATTGGATTAACATCTGTACTGAGCTCTCAGTGATTGACTGTTATAACAACTTATTTTGTGTACGTTTATAAAATTAGAAAACCTGCCATTTTTATGTGATTAGATACCACCTGGGGATGTGAGATATAATTATCAATTCATATGTATTTGTATATATAATGGCTAAATTATCAGTTTTAAGTGTATATATATATATATATGACACAGATCAAGCTTTTGGCTAAAATCTTTGCAGAATGATGTAAGAAGGTTCTCAATGCAGGGCCGGAGTAGGTTGTCAATCTCTAGTTTTCTGATGTGATACTGTTCTCTGAAATGCAAACCTAATTAGGGAACACATTTTTGTAATTGCAATATTCTACTCAAAGTTGGTTCTGTAACACTAAAATAAGACTGACAGAAGCAATTTACTCATACATACCAAATTCATAAGATAGACCATAAATGTTGTGAACCATACATTATAATGCAGAGATAATCCTTTTAGAAGCATCTTGCCTTAAATTCAGGAAGCATTCAATACATAGGGTGTCCTATTCAAAACAGACCTTTATTTCTCTAGAAATATAAGTAGAACTGATCAGCACTCAAGTTTCGGGTTTTTTAAATACTAAGGTCTTTCCAGAGAGTACTTCTGTTGCACCTCTCTTTAGAGCAAGAGACAGTGCTAAGAGTGAAATGCTTATGCAGTATAATGCTGTCATCACTAATTTCCAAGATATCTGTTTAAACAAAAGCTGTCACTTTCTGATCTGACTTGAGCCTCCTGCCTGATTCATTTTGTAATGTCACGAACAGTGGATAGTGGATTCATGGAGTAGAGCTGGTCTGATTAGAGAGGAAGAAACTTCTTTTTACACATGCACATCCTAACAATCATCAATGATGGGAAAGGAAATAAATAGTACAAGATGCATGAATTGGAAGTGTCTCTCTAAGAATTTCTCAGTTACACTAGAAGTTCTGAAGTCTTGGATTTCTCTGTCCTTAGTGTTAACCATTTCTTACCTTCGTGGGCCTTTCATGTGAGCTTGTTCCCTACCATTCTTTAGCAGTATTTCTTTGGTGCTGCTGGCCCGTGTCATTATAATAGCCACAGATGAAAAAAATTGGAAATGGGTCCAAGAAATTATGCACTGTTGAAGGACCACTGAGCGAAATACCTGCCAGATGACACTTTGGTCACAGTCTTACAGCATATAAAGTGTAAAGGATATGTTTTGATCTTCTGAAGTTGGTAGTAGCCCCAGCTTCAGATGCCCATTAGTTAATCTAGGGAAAGGTCAAGTGTGGGCTGGAAAGAAGTAGGAAAGAAAGTTTCCAACCAGAGGTAAATGAAGTATCACCAGAAGCTATTTCTTTGCTGATATTTTCCTTATGAAATACTGCAAGAACAAGTGAGAGTGTAAAATGAAGAGGCAGTCATTAAAGTGAGAAAGAAAAAGATGACATCTCCATTGCTAGGCATCAGTTGTGGTATAAGAGATGAGCTGTGCCAGTTAGGTGAAAAGTAATGAAGGATTGTGGAGAAGGGAATATTTTTAATTGATGAGATGTTGTAGCTATCAGGTGCAATGAGTAGCTTAGTGATCAACTGCAAATCCATATGCTAACTGCTGACATAAATGATTTATTCTGTTTATCTATTACCTCCATCTACAGGAACAGAGCCTCAAAAACATGAACTTATTAGGCCGAAAATGTAAAACACATTTTCACTGTGGCTTGGTTTCTTTGGAGAAGAGAGGGTGGAAATTTCAACCCCCCAAACAAATATGTCTCTTAATTAACTTTTCTCACCATCTGTGCTTACTTATAGCTGAGGCAAGCGGTACCAGTGACTTGTGAGATTGCTTTCAATGCTGCCTCTTTAGGCCAGCTTTTCAAAGCAGCAATCACATGCAGTTAATTCCGATCAGATCAGCTTATCAGCTCAGTTCATTGTAGTGTTTTCATAATCACTCATGTGTGACAGCCCATTAAAACTTGGTCAGGCCTTTAAAAAAAAAAAAAAAAAAAATCGCAGAATCCACCTATGTGTTTTACATTCAGCCTTTGAGGTATCCAGCATATTTGTTTTGTGTATTAAGCTTTGAAATGGAACTTTAGTGAAGGGTTGTATGGAAAAGTCACCAGCAATATAGGACTCTAGCCAAAGTGGTTTGCTGTATTTTATCTCAAAGAGTAGTTTTATTCAAAAATGTGTACATGATGCTGTAATAATTGTGTTAAATGCTGCCTGTGGCCCTGCTTGGCTCCTGCAAAGGGACTATGCTGTGGATGCTGCCTGCCAGATCCAGGAGGGCTAATGTGGAGTGTGTGAAAGGCCACTGCCCATGGGTGGTTCAGGTGACCAAGTGAGTTTTTCCTTTCTAGAGTACTTTTGATGGATGGCAATTACAGTTCGAAGTTGGATGCCTGGCTCTGAAAGGGCAGTGTCTCTCAGAGGGGAGGGAGAGCACTGATAACACAAAATGCTTCAACTGACTCGCAGCAAATATTTTTCAGAAAGTCTGGGGAAATGGAGAAGTTCCATGTAAGTGAGTTTAGAGATGTTAGATTTCAGAATTCTGGTTTTTGTGTGTGAATGTTGTTTTAATGTTATTTTTTTCCTGTATCCACTACACATTTACACATCACACATATTATGTCTTGTCATTGTTTCTCTTAATCATAACAGATTAAGTTAAGAATTGTGTAGGTTGATATTTGTTGATGTCTTTTACTGATTTGTTTCTTGTGTGTAATTTAACAGAAAAAAAAAGTCAGATTTTCTGCAAAAGACATAGGACAAAATATTTTTTTTCTGAACAATTAATGCTAGGAAGATTGGAAAAAAATTCCTCTGTATGTTACTAGTGCCCCTATTTTCAAGAAGAAAGATTTCTTTGTGGATAATAAAATTGAAATCTTTGAAATGAATGCAAATCAGTATACATATATATCCACAGCACTTACTGATTGCTAAAATGAGTACTGCTGGAAAGTTTCTCACTGCCTCCAAGTGCTAATAAAGTCAACCATTTTTGAAATGGGAACTTTTTGTTTATAAACAGACTTTATAGGAATTTTCTTGCTGTTTTTACATTTTTTCTGTTTTTGCATACTGAAGTGGAAGAAGACACAGGAAGAAGGTATTTTTAATAGACTTTAAAATCCAAACCGGATGCTGCCTTTTTTCTTTGAAAGAATTCCCTAAATTTAGACTGTAAAATAGGCTTGTAGGAGGCAGTAAATACAGATCCTAGTAAATGTCTGTAATTTACAGCTACAGATATATATCTACCTATACATATCTCTATATGTATTTATGTCTGTATTCATGAATATGTGTATCTATATATATGTATACACATACACCTAGTGTTTGTTTTGGTTTTCTGCTTTAATTTAGCAAATAGGAAGTCTGTGGTTCTAATTTAGCTTCTCCATCTCATTTTCAGTAATTCAGACAGGTTGTCTTTAGGATTTGTTAGTTAAGGTGATGAGTTCCTCCAGGCTCCAGAGAAAATCCTGGTATTAGGGCTTGACAGTAGATGGTACAAACTGCCAAACTGTCACATGTTTTGGAGACACCTGACACTTTTTTTGAAAGATTGATTATTTCCAAAGGCCAGCAACTGTGTTGCTTTCGTTTTAAATAATTAACACACTCAGGCAACTTCCTTGTGTTGCAGCCTTCAAGGGTGAGGAGTTTTGGACTAGTCTGAGCAAATACTGCCACAAATAATTTTGCTGATGGACTCTTTCTCTTCTTTCTTGTTTTTAATTGGGGTTATTGATTTAATATAAACCTACCCAATTCAGTGAAGGCATAGGGAATGAAATTTTCCTTTTGCACTCAGACCTACCTCCTTGCCTTGAGGATTTATTTACACCAGGGATGCTATTCAACAGCACTGTCAACAGCGACTTCTGTTTACAAAGGGAGATGGAAGGAATGCACGTCTGTGGGAAATATTGATTTGTCAAAATTGAAATGTTCTTTTGATGACATTTCAGTTTTTTTACCCTTGACAAATTTCAAATGTTGCTTTACTGTAAACCCAAATGCTGACCAAAGATCATTTGTCCCTTGCTGATTTCTGACATATGTTCCACCAGTGATTTAAACAGTCTGTTGAGAGCATATGATCTAAAAAACCATAAAAATCCTTGTGTGATGATGCTTAATTTGCTAAGCAATCTAAATTTTAATCTTTGTCACCTTTATTGAAATGTTTGCTCTTGCTTTTATTAGCTGGGTTTCCTTTAAAAGAAACACCCTGAGAGACATTGTGATCTGTGTGTCAGTCTTGGCCAAGTTTTTCATTAATTTCTCTACTTTTGTCCAGTTTTAAGATGAAGGTTACTGAGAGAGAGAACTTTGTTGGGGAGACTGAAGGCATTGTGTGGAAAGTGTTTCTGCATGGTTCATGAAGGAGGGAGCTGGAGTTTTTGAGAGGAAAAACAGAGATCCACAAAATAACAGGTTTTATTTATGTCTGATATTCAGGGAACAACTCATCACAGTGCTGTGTTGACTTTTTCCTTGATTATCACTCTGTGGACCTCAAGATTTGTACCAAAATATTGTAAAAGTAGGTCCCTATCCCAAGGCATGTAACTAGAGTGGACAGAAGATAGAAAGGGAAGCAGGGGCACTAAAAGAAAGGATCCTACCCAAGGTCACGCAGCTGTAGCAGTAGTAAGCTTTGGTTTTCATTCAAGTTGGTGCCTTATGTGTCAAACCAGGCTATTTTTTGTATTTTTTTCCAAGTATAACTAGGCAGTGTTTACTTTTGCTCTAAAACCTGTAAGATGATGGTGGTGTTTTACTGAAGTCCAAAACTTCTAGCTGAAAGCAGCTATGGTTAGTTACATTCTTTGCTTTCCACCAGTGTCTCTCTTCAATTTTTGTATCAGATTCTCATTAAGGATGTCAAATACAGACATTTGTGCTTTTGGGAAAAGAGACTTACTTTCTGCAAGGGCATATCCCCCCAGGCCATCACTCCTTTGTTTCCTTTATTTCTGCTTTTATTTTATTTGGGGCCTGTCAATATTTTAGTATAGTTTTCCATGGCATTCACCTTTTTAGCTGTAAGATGGACCGCTTGGATTTTGCCAAATAGACTGACTACCTTTAGGTTTCACAAGGAGCAGAATATTTTCACATTTCTGTACAAATACCTATCTTCCTTGGGTATACAGTCAGCTTCCATGCAAAATGATAAAAATTGAAAGGTCCTGGAGATATTGCTAAAGGTATTTGCAGAGATTCTCTACAGTATTTTCACCTTTCATGCTTTTTTTCTCATCTTTTTAAGCATTAGCCCTCTGGCATGGTCAGGTGCTAGGAATTTCCTGGCACCAAAGGCAAATGCTCTGTTGAGGCTCTGTCCCACCCTGGTGACCTGTCCCTGGATGCCTGCCAGTGTGGCCTTCTCTGCTGAAACCAGAGCTGCTGCAGATCTCTCTGCCAGGAGCTTGCAGTCAAGGAAAGCAAAACTCAGCCTTTATGTTCTGCATGGTGGTGAAGTCTTTACAGGTTGGTCACTGTCTTAAAGGTCTTTCCCGACCTAAATGATACCACGAGTCTATGGCACGTGTCAAGGTTGTCAGGAAGTTCTAGGTTGTGGTCTGGTCCAGCATATTCACTTCTGCTCTGTGCTAGATTGTACTACTGCATCTCTGTGTGGTCTTGGAAAAGCCATGTGGTTTTATTTGTTCCCCTATCTTACTTTATTTTTTGTTTGTGTTATGTACATGACAGCATTTGCCCACACTTAGGGTGTAGCTTATATATTTTTTTTTTCCTTTTTCTTTTTATATTGACAATGATTTATTTTAAGAGTAGTATCTTTTAAACATCTAGAAAGCACCTCAATTTTTGCTTTGTTATCAGGGTAGTCTCTCTTTGAAGACTTCATTTTCTTCAGAAGCTGCATTTGTAGAAATCCTCATATTGTATACAGCTGGGTGAAAGGTTGGGTTGAGTTGTTTTCCTGCCAAACTGTAAAGTGATTTTCTTTTTAAATCTTTCTTTCCATTTGGCTGCTACTTAATGTCTTTTGTCTGCTTAAGGAGGACAGGTGCAATTATTCACCTCTGAGTCCTGGGAAAGTAATAGTAATTCAGCATGGTCTCTTAGAAAGGAATGTAATTCACTGTCCCACATACAGTACTTTATGTAAGACAGACAACTGTGAAAGCTGTAGCATTGTAGAGGAGAGCATACGATGAACAATGCTTGGTACCAAGTCAAGCTGTTTATCTTAATATTTTGTTTGGGAGTTGGAAAGTAAAGAATTAATTATATGTTGAAACTTGATAGAATTGCCTTTTCAATCTTTTAAGGACAAAATCTCTTGGTACTGCTATGTGAGGAAAAGGATGTGTTAGCATTCTCCAGCTAGTTCATTGGGATGTAGATTTTAAAATAGTGATAGTAGATCTGTCATTACTTAGATACTTTAGTATTTTTTTCTTTCATCATGATGAAAATGGGGACCAAAATTTCAAAACTGTAGCTCAGAATCTGTTTCTGAAGAGTGAAATTTTCTGAAGAGTGACATTTCTCACCCTTTCCTTAAAGAGCAAACCTGCCCACCACTGGGTTGAGATACTCTGGCTACATAGAGGTTTCAGCCCAGAGTGAATATATTCAATAGATAACTGTTAAGTTAGTGATAGAAGAGATTCACTTACAGAACAAAATTCTGCCTAGAGTAAACAAACTGTTAACAGTTTCTAGCTGTGGTCATGTAGAACTGCAGAGCAGCTTTGTCTCATCATACTTGTTGCTTGAGAATTACACAAAATGAACAGATTTGTTTTAAATATATTTAGTTCAAGTTTCAAAAAATTTTTTCCTACCTGCGGGGCAAATAAGTCAGGTTACTGCTTGTGTGTATCATAGTAAAGTCTTTTAATTTCAGTCCCTATTTTTTTTTTTTTTTTTGTTGCTGATAAATTTATAACATTTGTACCTTTCCAGAGAAACCTATGAAGTCTTGTGTGATGCTAAAGGAATGTTGTCATGGAATTTTGAATAGAGTCCTTTTTGCCCCTTCATAGTCAAAAAAAGACATTCCCCACCTTTGTTGAAATAATTCTATCATCAAATCCTTTCCTCCCACTAAATGCAAGACAATGATCTATAGAATAGACACCAGTCTTTTCTGGCAGTTAAATATTCGTGCTTCCCCACTTTCTCCCACATGCTTAGTTACATCAGGAACAGAGAGATGAACTTGATGCTTTCCAGTAGAGGGTGTCTGAAGCAGAAGTTTGGTCATTTTGACTTTTCTGAAATGCAAAATGGAGTAATTTTGTGATTCTCTGCCATGACTTTTTTTGGTTCCCCTCCACACTCCCCCCCCTTTTATTTTTTTTTTACCAGAGGAGGTAATTCAAGGTAAAAGGGGCAGTAGAAAAAGGACAAGCATTCAATTTGTTGCTCTTATAGCCAAGTATCATGCAATAGGCAAACTGACTATGGAAACTGTATCTCCTTATATTAAGATGTGTAATTCCCTTTAGATAAAATACAGGCTGCTGTGTAGATCTAAAAAACTGCTCGGAATCTGGGAATAAACAACTGTGCTCCTGTTCCAGGACTGAGTGTACCACATGACAATCACTTTGTTTTTCTTGAAATGTTGGTGAAGCAGAAAACAACAACAACAAAATATCACATAACATTAATAAAAGAAAGCTAAGCATGTCAGTGCTTTTGTCATGGCTAAGTTGCATGGCTTCATGAATAACTGCTTTTTAAAGGGCAACCAGCATTGAAATCTTGTTAGCTGGCTAAAAATAAATTAAATTATTTGAATGACTACATCCAATTCTATATTTTATTGTAAGATGGTGCATGTGAACAAACACCTTTTTTCAGTCTTATTAACCTCATTAGGGGTTTCAGTGTTGGTGGTGGTTCCTCTGGATAGAGTAACTGGCATGGTGTAAAATATTTTTCATTACTTAAGACCGAAAAAAAGGTGGGGGGAAGTGTAAAGATTTTTTTCCTCTGAAAAAGGAAGGATAAACCCACATAGACAGAAGAATGCAAATCAGATTATATTTTGGGGGAAACAACTAAATTGTCTGTAAACAATATGTCAAATATTAAAAGGAGGGAAGAAACCCAAACACAATCTCTTTCAGCAAAAGTGAACTTAGATTGTTAGCTATAACATTCTTAAGGACTTTTCCATATTTTAATTTTTCCTAAAAATCCCAATACCCTGCCTCTCACTTTCCAAAACTCACCAAGAAAACCCAAGACCCCACAAAGATGTCATTTGCACTCAATGAATGCTTTTGAAATGGATCCTATATATTTTTAGAAGTCATATGTCTGGAAGAATAAAACCATCTAATTTTTCTGCATCCAAAATGAAAATACTTAATTTTGTTTTAAACGACAGTGAATAAAATGGAATTGAAAAGCAGGCTTAAACAAGGCTAGTGATCACAAAGGGATGAGTTGCTGGTCCAAGCAGGGAACTGAAGGAGAAACTAGAGAGTCGTTCTGTGCAAATTGCATACTGTAAGGAGAAGATTTTTTCTTGCTTTGTGCAGTTCGTAAATTTCACAAGGAAGGCAAGGTTTCTTCAGTGAAGTGTTGTTCAGTGATGGCATTGGAATCAGCAAATCTGCAGCTGAGCATGAGACTCCTTGCTGGTATATTGGACATCTATAATGCAGATTCCAGCCTCTATTGCTTTGCAGAATGTCTCTCACAGATATTTCACTTTTGCTTTTCCCTCTAAAAAAGCTCCAAAGTATACACTTGCTCTTTCTGTGTAGAGAATACTATCAGCCAAGCTCTCACATGATCAGAGGTGATGAAGTCCCACTGGCCTCAACCAAGACGTCCCGGTTTGTATTCTTTGATGATCAAAAGTAGATGGAAGGTGTTTGATGCCAATATGGAATTTTTTGTCTTTGTGTCTTTATTATTTATGGTATCAATACACTGTAACAAATCTGGTTCTGGTGGTTCTAAAAACAGGCAAAATGGTTCTGAGTTTTGCCCTTACCATGTTGCTTTGACCACACACTGTTTAGTTCTGTCCTTGTCTGGCTTTTCTTGAGATCATGGGAGAAAGGAAAATACCTTTTTCACATAAAGCAAAGAGATTTTTTTGTTTTGCTTCTCAGTATTTTCTTTCCTATGTTTTGTTCTTTCACAGGTCAAAGAATCCCCTGTCTACCTGTGGGAATTTTAAGAAAATAATCTTTTAATATGGAAGTGTTTATATTTTCATTAAGGGGTGAACATAATATTGATTTCCTGTACCCTCACCCAAAATCTAATTGCAAGCTGTAGTGACTGGAGATAAGTCTGCCCACCAGGTTTAATGCTGTTTTACTAGTTTAATTAGGCTTTGAGTTTAAGGTGTTTCATGAGAAGAAAAGGGCTTCTCAATAGTTGGGTTAAAAAGGCAGAGAGAAACAACTGCTGTAAGGGCACTTTCCCATGTACTTGAGCATGATTAAATGTAGCAGGAGGTTCTTCCTTCACTGAGTAAATTACCTTTGTCCCACGTGTATATTGATATAAACTTTAAACATTCTCCTTTGTGATATATCTCAGGCTGCTTCTCTTGCTGCTCAGGGTCAAGAGAGAAATTCATGAATGCTGACAGGAAATCTCTCTCTAAATATAAGGAATCAGTTTCTCAGATAAACTGAAGATTTAAACTTCAGATAAACTGAAGATTAAAATTGTCAAATTCTTTGTGTGCTTACTTTTAAACAATGCACACAGAAAATAAAGAAAACTTTTCACCAGATTTATATTAGTGATTCAGATGTCACATTATTTCTCTAGTGTCATACATACAAAATTTCTTGAAAAATCTGCTTCCTTGTACATATTGTTTAAATCTGCTATGGTGATTCAGAAAAAAAGACTGGTTTGGGATATTTGTTTCTATTTTAGAAGTCAAAAGATCTGAGTCTTCAAGAAACTCAACCTGACATAGCCAGATGTTACTCAGGTGATAGTTGCATCAAGGTGCCACAGGGTTTTAATGAGAAGTGTGTATCTTTTTATTTCCATGTCGGAATATGAGATCAGTTCATAAACTTTTCATTTTCTCTTTTAACTGTCCCACGTCTATCCATCTTAAAATATTTTTTTTCTCTGTAGCATTATGACAGATTTAAGACCACAGCTGAAACATAAGGCATAAATAAATTAATACATAATCTTCTTAAACCAAATGTAATTTGTTAAAATCTGTTCAAAATCTTTTCTAATAGGCTAACCTGTATTTTAAAATTCTCAAGATCTTATCCCTTCTATTTAGAATTACTTAAAACTGTTTGGGACTGCTAAATGTTGGATATTTATTAAATAGAGTATCAATATATTTATATTACTATACATATTTATAATACTGAAACAAGTACAAAGTTTCCTTAGTTTAATATTAAGATGACATAAATTTGTGATGTGCTTTTCAGTCAAGCTGAAGATATTTTCTTGGACCCTGTTTTCATAAAAACGTGACTAATCATTATAAAGAAAATAAAGTGGTTCAGACCAGAGCGTGTAAACTTTTAGACACCAAAATGAGACCAAAGCTACTCTAAAAAAACACGTCTGGGTGTATTCATTCAGTCTGTGCCTTAGTAACTGTGCTTCCCAGACTTCACAGCATCACAGAATGGGTCAGGTTGGAAGGGACCACAGTGGGTTACCTGATCCAACCTCCCTGCTCGAGTAGGACCATCCTAGAGCACATGGCACAGGATTGCGACCAGATGATTCTTGAATATATCCAGTGAGGGAGACTCCACAATCTCTGGACTTCTCTGTGGAAGCAAGTGTGAGGTGGCGTTTAGGCCTGTGAGGTTGTACCGTGTGGTGACAATTCACCCCACAGAAGTCACTGACTACCCGGGTCTCCAGGCATGGTTCTCATGCCACCACCAATCTACATTGGTTCCTGAAACATCTTAAAGGTTATTTGCTCAACAGCAAGCTTTTGAGCTCTGTTTCTGACTGAGAAGTACTTTAATGAATATTCCTTGTTCATTAACTACACATCAGTTTGAAACATTTGTTTAAAACATTTTAGCCACTCTTTAAGCATGCTATTTCTAGTTCGTGCTTTGAATGCACTATTTGATAATGATGGTGAGCGAACAACTTCAGTCATATCACTAATAATCGTCTTAACCATTCTATTGTGCAGCTGAACACATCAAGTTAATGAAGAAAGTAAGAGGGCTTTAGAAGCAGTTTTCCTATCAGAAAAGTGTAAGACCAATGTACATTGATTCAGATTAAAAAAAAAAGCAAATTGCTGATCTGAACAGAAATATATGCCAGTCAGAATAAATACTGGCCTTGATGAGATTTATTTTGTTGGAGAAAAGGATCTAATATTCAGGAGACAATTGAACTGTGGTAGTTGTTGAGTATTGCTTATTCAGGAAATTGAATTGTAGGGCTGAAGCAGGGAAGGTTTATTAGCCCTGCCTTGGGCATCAAACTATTAGATTTCATGTAATTTCTGCAGGTTTCTAGGAAATATTTTACACCTTCATGAGTAAAGTTGAAATTTTGGGCTTTGGGAAAGTACATGAGCATTGTATTTTTTATACAATTTTCCAAATAGTGCTTGGTTCCTTGAGACCATTATGTTTTTGTTATGATAAGCATTTCTTGTCCCTCTGTACTGTTCGTGCTCATTTTCTTTTTAAGGAGAATATAAGAATGAATGCTGATATGAGGTACTGTATAACTATGTTAAAAATAAAAGGGGGAGGGGATGGTGAAGAGCTGCCTCAGACAGATGAAAAATGCCCAGTATGTTGAGGAAAATATATTCCCCAGTGTCATTTCATGCTCTGCAGGGGTCTGTTTTCTTGAGTCCAGTGCAAATGCATACTCTCAAGAAAGCCATTTTCTGCTTAATGTGGAAAAGAAGAATAAAGCAATTTTTTATTCTACTTTTATACCATGTTGTCAGGAGAGAGAGGTGGATGAAGAATTACAATCTTTAGAGATGCCATCAAGACTCCCTAAACACAAACCTTATCAACTCCAGTCTGAAATCATGTCAAATTTCATGAATTAAATTAAGTAAGACTGGATTCTGCTTTGGATACCTCCACAGAAAACCCATGACACAATAGGAACTAGCATGAACAATTCCTTAAGCTGATCTCTTTTTTCCTCTGAGTGAACAGTGATGAGATGAATATGGAGAAAGTATGCAAGCCCTCCCTTCCATTCCCTGGAAGAGGTTCTCTACCAACCCTTTCACCCCACCAAAATTAATGCTTGCTCTGACCTATTTTCATATTTTTTATTCTTTGTGCTCTGTGCCAGAGAGCAGGCCCAGATTAACACTGAGAGTTCATGCACCCCTGCAAACAGGAGGAATGCAATGCAAGAACAAGCTAAGACAGGAGAATTGATCTCTTCAATATCCCAGTGGTAAGAACATAGTGTTTAGTTCCTAAATGAATCTAAACAAAAGGTCCTGTGCCCTATGAAATGTCGTGGGGTTATCCTTCCTTGCCTATAGCTCCTGCTCTGGAGGGTCACAAGTCTCATGCAGGTTTTATGTGATACCTGCCAGGTCTCTGTGGTTGCTGGGGGTACTCCAGGGCATCTCAAATGGCACCAGGCAGCTATAATTAGGCAACTTGATCAAGCCCTTAGTTCCTAGGACTGCTTTGCCAAATATCTAATTTTAGCTGTCAGTGATGCCATAAGTGGACATTTCAGATGCTGCAGAAAATGAGAATTGTCACCATATGACTCACCAGATCTGCCAACCCAAATGAAGTGCTCAGCAAACCGTGAAAAATCCAAAGACCGGAACCTGTAAATGGGATGTACCCCCCCAAATGAACTTATTTTTGGCTAGTCACTTTGCTTGCATTGGATTTTATGCATTGAATGCAAGAGTGCTGTGCAGTAGTAAAAGCAAATGAACCCAAGGAGATAAAAAACCCCAAACCTCAAAAACAAAAGAGAGCCTTCCTGAGATTAACTACTGTAGACATTAACATCACTGAGTATTTTGATAAGTCCTTAAAGGACTCCAAATCTCGCTAAATGAAATCCTACAAATGATTTACTTATAGGTCAATCTAAATCTAAAAGCTTGGGGAAAACGTTCTTTAACTTGATAGTATTTTATGAAATAAAGTCTATAAATAAAATCGTAACATAACAATAATTTTCCTAACTTTCCAGGATGGATGAGGATCGAGGTAGTCACACTATTAATTTTAAGAAACCACCTTGATAGTACTCTGCTGCATCACTTTCAGAATGCACAAGTAGTAATGTTTGGAATATTTCTCAATGTGGTTAAAAAATTCACTTTTCATATCTGTATCTGCTCTTAAATTACATGAATATAAAAATAACAGTATTCCTGTAACTGGTAAAGAAGACAAATGCATAGTCTCTGAGAAATGGCATCTAAGAAAAATCCTCACTCTTTTCCTATTGATGCAACAGTTAAAATATTTTCATGTTATGCACCATCCCCATATGGTTTTCTTCAGTGTTGTTTTCTCAGTTGATGGAGGGAAATTCCCTAGACACATTTTACATAATTGCTTGTATCGTTGCTGTTGCTTGCATTTGTTCTGTCAATTGCGGATAGTTCTTATTTCCAGCTATTTTGTTAGAAGTGTTCAGAATACATAAAAATGCTGGAATAAAGTGTATTTAAAACAACCACCCACTTACAGAGCTGTACAAAGCTGGAATTCATCCCTCAACTCTTTTCTCAGCACCTAACTCTGTCTCATGGAAATACCTCTGCTGTTTTCTTTCGCTTACTTAAACAATTTTTAGAGGGTTTTTTTGTGATTAATTTTTAGAATTTATTTTGATAGTTGCTGAAGATGCATTTTCCCCACTTTTATTTGCAAATTGCTTTTGTCATCTTTGAGGGACAGCCCCTTTCACAGGTTGTTGGAAAAAGCCCAGGCTCTAGACCCAGGAATTGTGATGTTCCCCTGCACATTGGTTGACAATATTTTTCAGATTAATTAATAAAAGGATTCTGTAGCATCCTACAAGTATTAGCAGTTAACCTCAGTATTTCAGTGGGGGGACATTTCCTTTACAGTTTAGGAGAACTAAGGTGGAGTGAAATTAGATGAGGAGCATAACTGGGATTGGCACTCACGTTTCTTATTACTTACCACCTCACTAAATGGACCAGAAAGTATTACTCACCTTTTTTTTTTTTTTTTTCTATAGCATTTTACCCCCTAAGCAGAATGATGCAGTAATACTTACCATTAGCCATCCTGATGTTTTGAAACTATTGTCAGTTCTGAGACAGCATTAAATCTATGTATATAGAGACAATTGCCTGAGGTAGAAATGAGGGTGGCTTCCCCCACGGATCACCCTGCTGCTTTTGGAATGTTTTTTTCCCCCAACATCTTTGATCTCTCAGTTTGAAAGTCAAAGTATAAAGACAGAAATCAAATGAAATCTGACCTCATCAGTGAAGTATTTTTTCTATAGACCTGTGGAAGCCTCCACAAATTTGATCTATGATTAAGACAAGTTGCACAGGGTTTTTGATTTGTTTGTTTGTTTGTTTTTTTAATTCCAAAAGAGTGATGTTGGACATATTAGAGACCACATGAGGGTGAGCGCTTCTGAAGCATATACTCTGCAAAGATCTATTCAAAACATGACTCTTTTAAGACTCCAAGTATCCTGTCTTGTAATAAAATAAGATGGCAAATCTCATCAGGAAACTTCTTTTATTTAGATTTTCTTCATATGATGAAAAATGACTTGGGGAAAGCTACCTGAAAGTCAAACCAAAAGCAATAGATTGTGCCTGTAAGAAATCATAAAGTTCATTATATACGCAATGATGTGGCAGAGGAGAAGAGCTGAATTTTTAGTAGCTGGATGAAAATTAAAGTAATCCTGGGTACGTAATATGTTGCAAACTGATAGTTCAGTATGTTTGAAACTCATTTGAATTCAGCACTGATTATAAGGGAGATCTTAACAGAACATTTTAGAGTGTCTTTTCAAGTCTGTAGTCTGTAGGACAGAAAGATTTTTATTTTATACCTGCATAAAACAAACAAAAAAAAGATTCTTTCTTTTTACAGGATGAATTTGGAATACTTGTCCAGCTTTATATGTTCCCATAATAACCCTTCACTGGGGAGATAATCTGTCAATTATTCCTGTTTTCAATTCAGATATTTACATTCTGCTTTTAACACAAAGAAGGTGAGAAGTAAAACTAATTTCCCAAGTGATTTTGTTTTTCTTCATAATGAGAAATGTGATTTGTAATGTTTCAGATTATGTAGAAATCAGCTGCAGATTGAAACAGCAAATTTCCATTTTCCATTAATATGACAATTCATTCCAGTTGAAGAGCCACCTTTCCCTGAGTATGTAGGCATCTTGCCATACAAGAAGGAGATGCTGCACTTGGGAGGGCGGTGGAGTTTTTTGTTTGGTTTTGTTTCTTAAACTACTTATAATGAGCCATATTTTCTATCAGGATTAATTTCAGGGTATAGAAGGAGAAGCCCTTTCTATTTGAGCTCCATTTGCTGTAAATAAGCAGCAAACTGAGAGAGCTACATAAGCCACCCACCAGCACAATTGTTGTTTCAAATCTAAGTAAATATGTAAAGGGAACAGCCCTGACAATTTGATGCCACGGGATGTTTAAGGTATTTCTAAATGTTTCTGCCAGCAGTTTACCATCCTAGAAAAAGCAAATTATCTTCTGGAATTTCTGTAAGACATAAGACACTTGAAAAAAAAGTGAAGAATTTTTGTTTTGTGAAGGAGAGTTCAACAATGTAACCTTAGTTTTGCCTGCTGTTCACTAGTAATGTCATGATAGAGTAACAATTTTAACCAGCTTTTAAAATAATGGTCTCTGATATAATTCCCCAAATATGTAGGTTAACGTTTTTCCTAGCCTTCATTTTCAAACAAGTAGTATGGATCTGCTTTATGCTTCAGATTTTTTCTTTCCATTTTGAGGCATTTTCCCGTGACATTGTTCTAAACGCAGAGCTGAGGGCATGCGGGTTTTGCTCAGGTAATCTGGACAGGATTAGAAGTTTCTGCCAGTGAAGGGACAGGAGCAACTTGTTTGCTGATGTGGTGGCTTTGTCTCTCATTCCCTGTGCTTGGACTCCCCAGTTCTCTCCAGAAGTTTGAGGTTTGCAAAGAAAATTGTGGCTGCATCTCAAAATATCACCTCAAAGATAGCCTGCTTATCTGGTGAGAAATTACCCTGAGGCTGCTGTTGTGTTTTGTTTTCATAAATTCAGAGCTGGGGGTCCTTGTGCCCTTGCCAGACTGAACAAGAAGAGAGCAAAAAGGCCATGCTTGCCCCAAGGAAATGATGGGCTGGCAGTAAAGGCAGCATGCAGGCGGGATGAGAGGAGTAGTGCATAGAAGCCATGCAATGGTGTTGGTTGAGGTTATGGGCAGCTGGTGGCACAGGACTGTAAGATGAGCAAAACAAAGATCTGTCTCACCCAGTTACCTCTTCTCACCAGTGGTAATTCAGTTGTCTTAAGACATGGTATGGAGCAGGGCAGACTTGCAGTGCTGGACACTGCTGCTCTCCCAGCCTCCAGGAACCTGCAGCTGACATGCTTTCAGAGCCAGAAGTGTTGTTTCTTTTTAAACTGTCAACGTTTCTGGAGGAATTGCAGCAGTTCTAAGGAAAAATAGGAAAAACAATTGTTCTCAATGTTTTTTATGGAGAACTCCTCCCTTAAGGCAGTTCCTGGGAGGGGCAGTCTGAGGAAAATGTATTTTTGACAATTTAATACACAATTAGTGGGGACCAAGATTAGAATTCCAAGTAGGAGTTGACTTACTGGTGCAAAATGAGAAAGAATACTTAATTGTTGCATGTGAGAGTGAAGATCTCCTTAGAAAGCTAGATTACTATTGTTTCTGGTGGAAATGACATTATTCCCTGGCCTGTGTTCAGATGCCTCTTTTTCCTGTGGCGTTTGAAGTAGAAGAGACACTGCCCCAAAGACTAAAAGCTGTAATACCCATTAGTTGTATGGAAACTGAAGTTAAGATACCCACGGGCTGGAAGGTTAAGAATTGAATAGCTAAGGTGGAAGAAGTGCTCAAGTGTTTTCTGAGGTTTTACTGAAGTGCTGCCAACTGACTTGAACCTCTCATCTGAACAAACACTTGGACTGAAAATATTTCTGTATTTTCCCAGTGAAGTATTTCATCAGTCATCATTAACTCTTGGGGTTAAGTACAACCAGCTTCACAGGTACTAACAAATAGCTTGAAATCTGAGAAGACATTATTTAAAAAAAGAAAGCAGAATTTGATATATTTTTTTTAAAAAACTACCTATTCCCTTGTTATTTTCTGAATAAAATTGAAATATAGCAAAGTTGTTGGTTTTTGAGCAAAAAGTTAGGTCTAATTTTGATTATGTCATCAGAACCCCTGACTGAGTTGTCAAAGTATGAAGAGTAAACATTTCACATCATATCTGTTATCTTCCTCCTCTTTCTTTTTAAAGCGATGTAATATTTTGTGAGATGGACAACTGTCCATGCTGGTAGGTATGTAAAGGAAAACAATTTTAAAAATTTGAGTTGTAGGGGAAATAGTTAATAAATTTGAAAAATAGAATTATATACAAAATAAATAATTCTCAACTTTTCTGTTAATTATAGTTACTTTTTATGGGCCAGATTTTGGTTAAATCACTTTTGCAAAACAGGCCTTATATTCTGATCATTATTTTGATTCTTGGCACGTAATTGTTTTTTCTTCCTGGACACTGGCAAGTTCTGCATTTCCATCAATTCCAAAATGTTGGCTGTTCACTGCTTCATTGGTTAGCTCTCTTCACAGTCTGAAATGTGCATACCTGGACATCCTGGGGCTTCAGGAGCAAGCAAGGTCAATTCAACCATAATGACCTGATCCAGGTGCCGTGAAGAGAAGTTCTTGGCCATGCCTGTGGATATATAGGAGCACCCAGGTAGGCTCAGGCCAGGCCAGAGGCAAAGGACAGGCTTTTAATAGGACCTATGGCGTGACATTTCCAGTAAAATAGTTTTCAGCCTTTGGCAATGTCTGACTTCCCTATCCCAATTACATGTAAATCATAGTATTTGGTAACTGCTGAAAGCCTGAAGATTTTTCTACTTACCCATGCTTTTCGTCTATTTGCTATATTCTAGCAATGCTTATTTATGCTTGCTGAGAAGAAATAATTAATGTTTTGGTGGGTTTAAACCTGATGCCTGAATTGGAAATTAGGTATGTTGGATATCTTGTAGTGGTCTGACTACTGTTAAAATGGCAGAGGATGTATTATCACACAGCACAGAGAACTATTTTGTCCTTTTCCACAAGTAAAATACAGGATTTCTTCTGGTTACTGAGTAGTTGTGAGCTGTCTCTGCTCTCTCTGTAACCAGCTTTACTGGGTGGGGGGTGAATCTCAGAGCCTTGGATTGCACTTGAGGAGATTAAAAAAAGTATTTCACTAGAATAATAGCAGATTCATTTATTTTTAGTGCCGTGTATATAGTGCATTTTATTTTGAGATACTATTTATAGATTGTTCAATTTTTTTTTTCTGTGAGACGCAGCTTGAATTTATACTCATTGCTCTTTAGCAATAATAAGTTTGTTTTGTATAATCTTAGCTATAAGCTTATAATCAGCTAAAAGAAACAATTAATTTCTATAGCTTCTGAAGTTTCAAATGATTTTTTTTTGGCTAGTAGCTGCCTGCTCTTAAATCACTTCAAAGTTTGGTAGGATCCTTAGGTATGGCAAATACAGGATTTTTTTTGAAAAGAGATTGTTTGGGGAGTGGTTAGAAGGTTGACTATACTGAAATATAGCTTGAAAATTTGTGATTAAATAAAATCAATTACTGTCTTCCTCTTCAGGAAAGATGAAAACTGCATTACTCTTGGTGGTCAATTTAAATACCCATTTCTAAGCAAAGTATTCAATATGAACTTTCTTAGGGACAAGAGCAATGGGAGTAGTTGGGGAATATGAAATACTCCCTCTGAGAAGAATTGGTTACTTCACCAGCTAAATCGGAGGAAAGATGGAAACTATGTGTTCATAGGTGATGAGCTTTCTGTGAATTTATTGGTTTAAACTGTGGAAGGGGGAGATGGGGATTTACGTCATGCTGCTTCTCCAAAATAGAAGCTAAAGATTTTAAATCTGAATCAAAAGGACACACAGGTTCTCAGTTCTGGCGTATTACTCAGTGTTAAGAGCATCCTTTTTCCAAGGAGACGTTTCTACAAGATAGATATATTGCCCTTAAATTTGAGCAATCTATGCATGAGGCAGGAACCAGTCACTGTCAATCAGCTGGTTTGCACTTTCTTGGTGCTGTGCAAGGGAACCAGCAGGAATTTAGCAAGATCTGGCTGCTCAGCATCTGGCTTCGCCTTGCATGGGGCAGGCTTGTAGCATTTCATTTCAGACTCCAGCTCCTGCTATCTCAGTGCTTAAAAGTGGGTTGGGAAGGAGAGGGTTTGGAGAGCAATGATCTTGACTTGGGAAATCAGGCAAGGATCTGATAGGAGAACAGAGGAGGATGTAGGAAGGCCAGGTTTCTCTTTTATGGGATATAAGCATGTTGAGATCTCCTTGAATTTATGGTCAATCTTGGCCTCTAAAAATAGTTGTGTGCATGTGCAAATAAATAAAATAATGGTCTCCTTATATCCAGGTGAAGTTTGGAATTTCTCTTTTACGTAATAATTTGAAACAGCTCTTCTCCTTTTGATGGAGCAGTTCTGTATTAATACATCTGAGTTCAGAATTTGACCCTAGCAGTATAATGAAACGATCTTCCTGTCGAAGCATGGCATACATCACCACCTGGTGATTTCTGGCTTTTGGTGAGAAGGAAATTGGGTTAACACCAAAAGCCTGCAGTGAGAGTGATGCTAGTCTGACTGACCCAATACTGATGTAGTCTTTTCAACTTTAGCTTCTGTGTTACCTTGAAATCTTTGGAGAGTTTTCAGCCTTTGTTTCCTGTTAGAAATCCTTAGGATAGCTGTTGCTATGTGCCATCTTAAGGGATAAGAAACCAAATCTAACTTCCAGTCTTAGCTTTGCTTGTGTTTCACAAAAGCTGTGGTCTTCATCCCACAGAAAGGCACACATGCAGAGTCATTGTTTCCTCACCTGAAAGATAAACTACATATTACTGCTTGATGGAATTTTTTTTTTTCTTTCTTAATTTTCAGTTCACATGCACATCTTCTGTTTTGATCAGTCTGACAAATTGAGATGCAACCTGAATGCTGGTGTTTATTTCAGATTTGACTAGAACAGAGTACTTATATAAATATTCCCATATTACACACATATTCAAACCTTTTACCCGACTCAGGTGCTTATTGCTTTTATGATCTTTCTGGACAGCCGTTACAAGTGCCTGGTAATTTCACATATTCCTTTTCTATATGATTCAGGTAATCCTCCATTGCTGCAAAATGTCAACATTTATTGATGAGAGAGACTTGGGGGAAAGTAACTTAAAGTGCAATCAGAAAGGGGCTTTCTGTGGAAACAGTTGCAGTTGTAGCATTATACCTACCCAGTGGTCCAATTACCTTGTCAATGAGTGAAATACACTCTGAACAAAGTAGTGGAGATTAATATACACAGCCAATGGCTAAAGATCAATATAGTCTTGGATCCATCTCAGATTTATAAGAAGTGTGGATAGCTCTATGAATGTAAAAGGAATTTGAGAGAGAGAAATGTATCCACAGTTTTAAAACTGATAAGCATATTTGATCCTCAATGCTTAACAAGAGACAATTCAAAATGGGTTTATTTTCTAAGAGTGCCAAGATGCCAAACATTAAAGATTTGGTGTCCTTGGGGGATTTCTAATTGAACATTTCTCCATAATGGAGGAAGAACCAAAAATAGTCAATTTTTATGTCCTAACAAAGTTCTTAGTCTCAGGAGCTTCCACATTATATATACTATGATGTCAAGAAATAAATGAGAACTATCAGCTGAGGGTCAAGTACAACACACCACAAAATCTCACAATAGGGCTGTGTATTTTTGCTGCATATGTAATGGTGATATGGAAAAGAGTAATCTAGTAACAGTTGTAACCCTGACTAAGGTATTTTATCTATATTCTGAGATAAATGGACATCAAAATGCCTCAGAGGCTGATGTTAATGATACAGTTCTGTTATGTTCTGCCTTTTACACTGTACATTGGCTTTTACACAGTTCAGCATAATGAAAGCACCAACAAAACAGTATGTGTTGGCTGTCCAGTGTGAAAACACAGCTAACGCTTTAGTCAGACACCTTACAAAGGAAAAACAGCCCCAAAGGTTTAGCAAAAATCTCAGAAGATGTTGCTGCTAATTTACACAAAGTAAAACAGCAACAAAATGTCTTCCTTAGGGAAGATGTCCCAGCGTTGTCCCAGGACAATCGTGGAGAATCTGTTGTCTTTGAAAAACAGATGTTATGCAGGGAAGATGAAAGACAACTAGGAAGGCTGACCAGACTGAAAGATTATGCAACCATACATTGCTGCAATATGGAGGTCAAATGCATTTACATTTTCTGGCTAATAGGGAAAGCTTTACAGTAAACAGGAAAGTCATGGAAAGGGATAAGAAGCACCCTTTTCTTCCTCGGTAATTCTGTGCATTAGGCAGAGCAGACTGTTCCACTGTTTGCACTGAGTAAAAGGACAGCAAGGGCAGTCCAGTCACAGAAGACTGCTGATTTGTGCAGGGTTGCAGAAATATTGGCAAGTCTGAAATTGAGCTGGAATTTGTGTGGCTTGAGTTCATCTCTAGTTTCAGTCAACAGGGACTGTACTCTTCTCAGCATCATTCAGTGGCTAAGCCTGCAATGATTCCAAGTTGGTGTTATTTTCCTCTCCCTGTCATTTTAGGATTTTGCAACCATGGTTCTGTTTTTTGTTAATGTTCATTAACCCCCCTCTTGGATAATATGAGTTCTTAAAAGGTGAAGTTATACATTTAGACAGATCCTAACTATAGATTAACACACTTGTGTGCTTGAGTAGGTCTGTTGCATTGCAAGCATACTGCAGGCTGCATAGTCTACTTTCTGACTGAGGGACCCTTCCATCCTCTGCCTTTGTTACTTACCAGACATCTTAATTTTCTGTTAAGGTAAGACTGATGGCTGCCTTTAAACCTGAAAGAGTGTAGGATCCTGCAAAAAAGCTAGCATGAAAAAACAGTCAGGAAAATTTGGTTCATTTTCCCTCTCCACCAACTTAGGGTTTTCAGTTCAATATAGATTAATATTGAGTCAAAACCTCTGCAGATCTGTCTCTTTCCAAACCAGCTCCTTGCCAGCATCTCCATTTGAACCATTAAGCATTGGCTCTCTATTTCTTCCTGATTGCTATCATGTTAGCTAGGAGAATTAAACATCCTTCTCCATTCAGTTCAAAAAACGGTTTCTTCAAAACTGCCCTGGAAAACTTTACCTAACACAGTCTTTCCCATCTCACCCTAGTAGGAGAATGTCCATCTTATGTTTGAGTCTGGCACAAAATATAAATAACTTCTTTTGTCTGGATTAAAGTGAAGTTAGTTTACAGATGAAGTAACATCTTTCCATTCGGGTGAACTATAAATTTTGCTAAGTTTACCAAAGCTAAGTTACCAAAGTAACTGAGAGTAGTTGCCAGTTTTAACCTGTAGTCCCTCTAACTTCTTGATTTCAAAGCTGTTTTGGAGATCTGGTCTTGATGGAGGCTATGATGCACTTGCAGGGAATCCTATTCAATGTGAAGCCAAAGGACTACAGAAGCCGTAACTGTGCGTAGACAAAGCCTTCCCCAATACAAGACAAATGGCACCACTGGTTGGGCTGGTGTTGACTATTATGGTGTGTGTTTGAGCAGTTAGACCACAGCTGACCTCACTGTAATGTTATGCTCAGTTTTCTCAAATTGATATGCAGAAATGAGATCACCTAAATCAAAAGCAAATTTAAGTTAGTTCTGTCTGGTCAGTGTCCAGAACTGTGGCAAGCATAAAGAACGTACATTGCATGGTCCCTGAGACAGGCAGAATTTCCGGAGCTCTTTGCTGGCCAGCCTAGATACCTTTCTGGCATAATGTGGCCTCAGAATGCAAGGTAAAAAGGGGGCTTTGGACTTCTGATGTCTGAATACAAATGTTTCTCCTTAACATCATACAATACATGAAAGGAAGCATCAGGAAGGAAATATACCCTGTAGTGTCATTCTCAAGGGAAGGTATACTTCCACAAACTGAAAACAAATGAGTTGGTATTTTGATAGTCTAATATTGTGATGTTATGTACAACAGATACATTTTTCTGCTAAGGGTTTAATCCCTTCAGGCCCATTAAGCACGGGGAAAAGTTTAGAAGGGATGCTGTTAAAAGAAGGCATTAATGCACCTTTAAAAGACAGTAGTTGGAGCACAAATCCCAGGAGAAATACGGTACAAAATAGTGAATTAAATATTTATACTTTCCACTGAAGCTGAGTTTATGCACTTGAGGGAGAAGCCCTGAAGTCTCCCCCTTTGTTCTGTATCTATTTTTCCAATTGCTCAGACACAGCTGTTCGTTTCACAGTCACTCTGAGGCTGATCAGATTAGAAATCATAGGCCTGTCTGTTCGGCATGGCCAATGACACACAGGAAGTTTGGGATGCATTCTAAGCATGTAGTTTGGGTAAAGAAGATTTCTTTTTGTGTGCTTTCAGACATAAATTGGTTCTTCAGGATTTAGCATGATTGGATCAACCTTCCTGTCTTATTCTGAACAAAACAAGTTAATATATGATACAAAGCTTGTATATGTTCATGTGAAATCTCACTTAAGGTCCAAATAAGCTGCAAGGTCCACTGACTTATCCAAGGCCCATGACTCTCACATTTATATACCATTGCTTTTAATTGTATTTGTTCAACATGAAGCAAAAGTGCAAAATAAAAAAGCTATGGAAGTTTTTAGGGGGAGATTGACCAAAACAGATGGAGGAGGAAAGTGTCTGGCTGGTGAGTGAATTGGACTTTGTGCCTTCTGGAACTCTTTATTTCTCTTTCGACTTTGATACTGAGATTACTTGTACAGGATCATTGTCCTTTTAAAGAAATTATTTATGGTTACTAGAAGAGAATTTTTTCATTTTCAAATACCTTCTAAAAGAAGAGTACAACTCAAAAGCAATTTAGTACCTTTTATTCTGCAGAAGGGTTCTCATGTTTTCTCTACACAGCTCATTTCTTTCTAGAGGGTCTTTTCCAAATGCTGCCCTCCTATTCTGTCTCATTTATACTAGCTACTACCATTCAGCTACCTACATCCCTCAACATAACTGTGTCAGTTGCATAAGTGCAAAAAAGTGAAAAAAAGGTGGTGGTGTGTTGTTTGGTTTTGCTTTATATTTTGGTTGGTTGGGGTTTTTTGTTTGTTTGTTTGTTTTTTCATTTCTTCTTTTTTTGTAGTTGGTTGAGATTTTTTTTAACTTTAATTTACTGCAATTTGTAAATATGTCATTTGATATAAAGGACAAAATGACCTTGCCATTGTTCCTCTTGTGTTTGTACTTCCTGAACTCTTTAAGCTCACAGTTCCATGATCTGATATAATACCTTCATCTGCATTTTACATAGCTTTTCATTAAAATATATAGATCTCTTGGGCATTCGCATTAGCTTATACATACAGAACATTCAATACTCTTGGGTTGGGGTGGTTTTTTGCTTAGAAATGGCCTTTGTTTTTCAAGTTTTTCAGATTTATTTCAATAAATATAAATTGATTTTTAGAGGTTTAGATAAATCTGAAGGTGCAAGGCATCTTTCAAAATCTCTGAAATTAATAAGCACTAAACTAATTGTCCTAAAATAATTTTACAAGAAGCAACGATAACATGCTTTGTGCATGCTATTTCTCAAGGAAATATAAGTATACTTACATAGTATAAGTAAGCATATAAGAATAAGGTGGAATGAACATTAGAGAAGATAATCTGCACAAAAAGTCTTAAAATTGTGGCCATCAGGAGTGGTTTGGGAAGATGATTCGAGTCACTGAGTAACATTTTTATTTGTAGTGTCAAATCAAGAGCATATGTAAGAGTGAAAACCATTCCTTGAGGACTGTCAAATCTGATCTTTCTGTGTTTTGCTGCATTAATGAGTAATTGATACATAAGGAAAGGAAATGTAGTAATTTCCTCTTGAAAAGATCTTCTACTCAGCATTTCAACAATATTTAATTCTTATGGAGCCTTTTGCTTCCTCAGAATATGTTAAAGATGTGAACTTATTCAATCCATCCATGTTAATTTTTCCAGCTCTTCTCTGAGAGTGGCAGTTACACACTACTATTTCTGTCCAGGAGGGAGGATAGGGTGGATTGCTTAGGCTGCTTCATTAACTTTTTTTGTGGACAGGAAAAAGGGGCACAGTTGGATCCCATTTTAGAACTAAGGATTTCCTGATTTTCAGTCTTCTGTTTACACAACTGCAGTATGCTGCTCTGACTTGAACTAAGTATTCTCTGGCTTAAGGGACCGAGGTGTGGTAGATGTAATCAAGATAGCCAAGCTTGTCTATCTCCAGTAGGCACACTGGGGCTTTGTTAGCTGTTACCTTGTGCTTTCTGAAAATCATTTGGTGTTGTCCAAATGGATCTCCTAGTCATGAATCCATTGCTGATTTTTAAATTTAGGATGCTGGATTTTCCCTGTAATTTTAAATCCAAATGCCATGAAACACTGAGCTTTGGTATTTCTTTTACTGTATTGAACTAAAATATGCTTTGAGACATTTGCCAATGATGTATTGTAAGGACAAGGTAGCATTTTTTTTTGTTTACTTCTTAGAACTTTTTCTGGTATTAAGGATGCTTTTTCAGGTTGGAACACAGAGAATTTATTGTGTAACACCTGTTAACAAAAGAGGAACTTGATTAATTTCCCACTCATGGTGCTGAGACTGTTCCCCTTTGTTGTCATTTTCTCAGGGTTATTACTCATTACCCTTATTCATTCTGCTTTGATGGAGGTAAATAGCTTTTAATTCCCCCTGCCCCCAAACCTTCTTAAAGTTTCCTTTGACAGCTTGTTGTAATTATGCCCCTCATTGAAGACACACTCATTATTCTCTGTTGCCCTGAACAAGATTATTTAAGGCTCATTTTGGATTTACTCTGTGCATGTGTGTTGAATGTATTTCCCTGAAAAACAGAAAATAGCAATATAAGGGCAGTGTGAGATGCTGGTAAATGTGTTACTGATCACAGCTTGTATAGTTGGAGGTATTTCAGTGAACATGAGCAATGTCCTTGTCATTACATGACAGAAAAGACAAAAACAGGAAAAAAAATGCCAAAAGGATACGAGCAAGAAACTGTCGAAGCCTTCTGTACAACCTGTTATTGAGTAATTGTTACATACAGTTTACTGTTGAGCTGTCACTGTATCTTCAGCTTTAATAAACTATGAGCCAATATTAGGGGTGTTTTTTTGCTGTATCAGTAGTCTTCTTTTGGAAGGTATCTGATGGTATTATGAATGTTATTCATAATGTTATAATATTGCAGTGTAACAATTAGTACATCCTCTCTTCCTTCCTATCGTTTCCCCAGACATAACTTGCTTGCCAAAATTAACAAGTTCTTGGGAGTGTCAAGATTCTTGATTTGCCACAGGCCTTATTGTTACTGGGACATCTCAGTGCCGAGGCATTTAACAAATAGCTCTGGCCATTCCTGAGAGGCACTGGTTCTTAATTTCATGTCTTATTTCCTTCCCCTTACAAAAGGATCCTGCTTGGTAAGGCTTCTGTTCCTAACTGCTAGGGCTGTTAATTCTTTGACAGATCAGACAGCAGGAGTAGTTCCAGAAACATACCTTTGCCCTTAAATGAACTTGAATTCACTTGAGTAACTGTAATACATGATGACTCCCATCCAGGAAAAAACCTCCTATAAAAAACCTCTGTAACTATCAAACTATCACAGTAGTTATGCACTTGCTTTTATAGATTATATGTAAGTCATCACATTTGAATTATCAGCTCTTGTAGAACCTGCAGTCACAGGTTTTCTGGCTGCATTGCACCTTGATGCTTTTTATTTGGAGACAGCAGGTCTCCTTTGCTTATGTCCTTGATTTTGTCTTATTGTCTGCTCCCTTTGATGTTAGGAAATGTGAGTTTTTTTGTATTCTAACAATCTTAGGATATTTTGGAGTAGTCTAATTCATTAAGTTATTGGCATTTCTAGTTATTTGAAAACAGTAGCATGATGCAAGGAATGCTATAGAGATTTAAGGGAAACAATAGTTACTTTGCAAATTAATAAAGAACACTAGTTCCTAGCTTATCATCAAGAGTATCTTCAGTTATACTTTCATAGTACTAAACTCTTTGTTTTATGGCAAATGTGTTCCTGATGGGGTGAATTTTCAAATTTGGATTTTTGCCTGTAAATAATCCATAAAGAAAGGAATGCATATGCATAGCTTTTTAACTGGATATATTCATTAAATTTAAAAAAAAAGAAAGGAGAAGAAAAAAGAGGTTTCTATAATGACCTCTCCCAAGTAAGGCATGTCTACCTTGGAAAGCGGGTAGTTGTATTTTTGCAAAACCATAGGCAGTAGGTGCAGACAATAGATATAGACTTAAAAACTTTACTTTTATAATTTACTTTTTCCTGATACTTTATGCTTAATCTAAGCCACAGAGGGTTAACAACTGTAAAGATATATGTTGGAGGAGATCACTCTTGTTGAAAAGGAAGTGAGGAAGTGTCTGAATAAGGATCCACAAACAAAACTGGGAGCACTATGGTGGTCTAACCTTGACACAGTTTGTGTTTGCTGGCTAGTCCCAGGGTCCATCGTGTATTGCACTTGCTGCCCAACTGATGTAGACCTGCTATGAACAGCAGTTTTTTACCTTGCCTTTCTGGATATCTGTAGCAGAGGCTGCCAGAGCACCAAAAAAACCCCTGTAGCAGTAAAGGAGTACCTTGCATGACAAATGGTGAATATCACACTGGTTAGCAGATTTGGCAGATCTGCCTTTGCTCTAGAACCACCCTTCCTGTAGAAATTTACTTGTGAATTGTATAGCTACGTATATTGTGTGTGTGGAGATGTGTAACTTCCAGATGTACACTAGTCTGTGATTTACAGTGGGGTCTGTGTGAATAATCATAGCTGTTGTGCATGCATACAGATTTTTACAGGATGTTTCCAAGAATTTTGAACAAAAAGGACACAGAGCCAGTACATATTTCAAGGATATCATCATCTATACATGTGTCTCTTCTTGCTTCCTACAGTCTGAGTTCCTATAAATAGGAATAATCCCAGTCTGAGAAAGAAAATGAGAAATACTGCAAATAATACGGACTTTTTTTTTGTCATAATGGTCTGCATGTGCCAAATTTAAATGTGCACACAGATGTCACTGAAATAGAGATGGCTCCAAACCAGTCTCATGCTTTTAGCCTAGGAAACAGTTTTTCATTTCCCAAGAGAATATGAAATCCCTCACTGAGTATGAGAGACTGTACCTTAAAAATTATTTCAAGTGATTATATTTATAGGCTGTTTATGAGGCTCATTACTATGTACATGAGCACATAAATGAAATTAGCCTCACAAGAGGCATTTGTCCAAGGACACACAGGATGTCTGCAGCAGAGCCAGGAACCAGAAGATATCTTCCAAGTTTAGTCCAGTATCTTAACCACACTGCTATTTTTGCCTACTTGTGTTCTACCCGTACTCCATTAGTGACCAAAAATCTTCACACGGAGACCTCTGCTCTTTCTTTACAAAGAAGATCATGTGTAGCTTGTGTGTTCCTTCCCGTCATATTAAGATATCTCAACTAGAATATGCACTTGTGTCATCAGTCAAGATCACTACTTCTAAATGACTGAAGGAAGTAGCAAAAGAAAACACAAGGCATATGTAAAGTAAGATAATACCGATCTTTTTAAAAAGAATATCTCATGCTTCTGCTATAAAGAAATATCCTTTTCAGAGAAATCCATTACCCAATTTAGTATGGAGGGGATAATCTACTGTGGATGTTAATCCTTTGGAGTCTATTTTAGCTCTCTATTTCATAAAATTATTGCTTCATTCTCTGATAATTTTACAATTCAGTATCATTAATTTTATATATAGAAAAGGGTTGATGGAACTACTTATTGTTAAGATTTCCCATCCTTTCCCATTAGGAATCTTTCTTTTCAGTTACTGTAAGAGTAGGATTAAGTTTACTGAGCAAGAAGATAGAGATTAGCATGCAGGTCTGGGGCTTGGAGCAGTACCTGCCTGCTGAGGTTCATGAGGTCTCTCAGCTGCCAGGATATCCATGAGGCTCACTGCTGCAGTTTGGTGGGCTGATCCCATAGGGGAGGACAGGAAAGTCTTGTTGCTAGTGGCCACACTGTTTGTGGCTGATGACTGTTTGAGAAGAAGCTGCAGGTTTTAATGTTGTGGACAAGACATAGCAGAGATGGCTTACCTGAAGCCCCCAGTTTACATGAATTGGGACCAATAAGCCTATGTCTTCTGGCAGAAGCTTGAGCTTTGAGCAGAACTGTGCCATATGATACACAGTATTCTTCAAATGTAGGTCCTTCCTTAAAGTGTGCACTAAAACCCAGTGCTGACTTTTTGGTTAATTTTGTATGTGCTTCAGTTGCCTACCTGTTAACTGGAGATGAACATAGTTCTCCGTCTCCTCAGGTGTTAGGAAGATAAATTTACATGTGTTATAAAGCACACTGTCACTATAGTGAAAAAAAAACCTGCTTGAGAGTGTATGCAAGCATTAATAATTCTGTCTTCAGAGCAGAATTTGAATGCTGTACAGGAAATATGGTATGACATTAAAAAGTGATGAGAAAATAAAATATGAAATATTTTGTCATATGGTTAGCAGTGCCCATTCAACACTGAGAACGAGACAAGGGACCTCCCAATAGAATTAGATGCAATTCTGCAGATTTTATTCTAATGAAGAGACTCAAGGATGTAGTTAAGGTGGAATAAGCAGTCTTAATTCCAGTGCTCCAGAAATTTTAGCTGTTCACTTTGCAACTTGTGTTTTAATATACTTGCTGTTGTGTTATGTAAAGTGACTAAGGTAGAAATTTAGAAGCTCCATCAGGCTAATGTAGAAATCCTAGTATCATATTCCAGAAATCCCAGGCTTGGTATGACACCTCTTACCCGGCCAAAAGGCACTGGTATTCATGCTGGCAGACGTGCAACAACCACCAGCTCTAAGGAGGAGGCCAGAGCTGGGGACTGAGCACTGTAGGTATTCCAGAGCCGCATACAAGCAGAGCCACAGGCGCTGTTGGGCTCCTAGGGGAGCTGGAGTGAGTGGCAGGGTGTGCAGCTTGCAAAGTCCGCTGCTGGGAGTGGGTTTTAGTAGCTGGTTCAGGAAATGATTGTGGTGTTTAAGAGGGAGCTCTGCTGAACTGGGTCCAACTGCTTCCAGACAGTTCTGTGAGACCAAAGTGTGCCATGGCACCCTGTCATCTACCAGCCTGCTTGGATCATGGGTTACATGTGTATCAGTGGTTTTATATATGGAGCCATCCATAATTCAGTTCAGAGATGGTCCTTTTCAATGCAGCATGTTGGAATTTAGAGTATCTGTTTTCATTCATCTTTGTAGGAGTTATACAACTAAGTATCTATACATCACCTGATGGTATTTTTTTCATTTTTTTGCCTTGGTGGTTAGTGCTGTTACAAGACTAGTTCCTGAATTAGGTGTTACTGTGTTTCCCACATGCAAGGAGACAGGAGCGAAATTATTGCATAAAATAGATATATAAATATGGTGAAGTTCATATACTGCTCTTTGTGATACTGAAGAACAAGTGAATGACTTGCTGTGACGGTGAGAGCGTGGGACCTGTCACCTTTCTCTTACAGCCATGAACTTAATAATAGAAAAGACCAATTCAGAGAAGAATGCAGAGAGGGTTTTCATTTGCCCTATCATTCTTCACTACAGTTTCCTCCTACTTGATCTCTCACTTTACACCTAAGACATGTTTCTCTTGCTGTTTGAAGAGTGCTGACTAGAGATTGACTCTTATCTAATATTATTTAGTGTTAACTCCCCTTTTCCACTCAGACTGCAATGACTGCTTCAGGGTCATGCGGCTGGAAATGAGAATGTGCACTCCACCGGTAGTCAGCACACTGAGTTGGCCCCCCAAAGTGTCTGCTCTTTACTACAAACAGGTTTTTTTCTTTTATTGCAAACAGAAATCTCAGCTGCCAAGAGAACCACCTGCATATAAGCATGCAGGTAGTGTAGCAGTGGTTGCTATATGGTACACATTAGGATTCCAGTCTAAATGATGCAGATGTTCAGGGACTTGCAGTGGCTTTAAGGTGACCCAGAGTTGCTTGAGTGACAAGGAGTTGGGACAGTCCTATAGGGCATTTATTATTTTTACAATAGTTTGGGAACAAGAGCTAAGAGCTTGCTAAAAGCTGACATTTGCAGCTAAAATATGTAATACTTGAAGAAATGCAAAAGCAACCCTTATTAATATTGGCTTTTCCTAGCAGTAAACTTGAAATATGATGATAGTCTGTAAGCATGCAATGCCTCTTTCCAATTAAAAAAATGTGCCTAGTACTGTGTCTAAGCTGGAATCCAGCAGTGAAGGACAGCACATAAAACTAAGGTAAATCAGTGCAGTGTCAGATGGAAAGGAATCAAGAAAATGGTTGATGCAATGCTCTCAGACACAACTCTGACTGAATAAAGTACAATATTTAATTGTGTCCCAAAACCTTGTTAACTTGGCTTCCACTGTAGACCAATGGGAGAAGCAAAGTGCAGAATCAGAAAATTTTTACAAAACTATCATAAAAACAGAGGCTTTAAAAAAGGTGAACCAAGCCCAAGAGTTTGTAGCAAGGTCCCAGCTGTTGAGATAGGAATTACGAATGTGCGGAAAGGCAACAACCAAATGCATCCCTCACTGTCTCCTGGCTGTTGCTCAGTGAGATAATCATTTGCCTCTTCTCATACTCAGTATGAAAATTTGTTTGAAAGGTATCAAGAAAATATGAAGACTGCAGATGGTGTCTGGAGATTGTTATATATCATTACACAGGCAAAAACAATGTTAAAAAAGCATTAAGGTTGCAAAGTCAAGTGTTCAAAAGATATAAAATTACAGAGCAATGATTGTCTGTGCAGTTGTAATGGACTTCTCTGTGAACACTCGTTATCTTTTTATTATTCATTATAATTATCCCATTACTCATTAACCTTAAATGTGGGATCATGTGGAATTTTCCCACTTGTTCTTTTAATTTAATTTATGTGTGAAAAAGGTTTTAGCTTTGAAAAATAAAGGAACCTGAAAATGCCATCCTATGGCATATTGACAAATGGATTGTCAGCAAGGTTGAAATCTTTCTATTTATCACAGAGACATGGAGAGTCTGGCAGCATTAGATTTTAATAGTCTGTGTGGACCCAGTGCTAGAAGGGGCTGGATCACTTTGCAGCTGGGTGTAGATGATTTTTGTTGACAACAGAGGAGTGGTCAATGTCAGGAATTTGGGGGTTACAGCCAGGATGCAGAGGGAAAAGACTGTCCTCTTTTTATCTTGTATGTCCTTTTATAGTCTCACCTATTTTGGCTCCTTTCATGTTCTCCCTAGCCCTCCAAATCAATTTGGCTCATTTTATCTACCTGGTTCCCATCACTGCTGCTTTTTCATTCTTAATTTTAGTCAATTCTTAGTCTCAGGTCCCATTTTGCACAGGTATTTCCAGATCCCCATTTGATTCTTCTCCACTTGAGACTGTAATGCTTACTCATGCTGGGCTCCTTTTACAACATCAGTGCCTTGATGTATTGTCTTCGCCTCCCCCTGCAACTCCTTCACATGTCCGCATCTCAGTGAGTGGTGGGCAACACCCTAACAGCCCAGCAGTATCATAATTGCAGACATAATGCAATACCCCACAGTACTACTAGAGTTATGTGTCAACATCTCCTGCCATTCTTGTGATCCCTGCCTCCTGCTCTGTACAGCTCCAGTTCCTGGGAGAAAGGTGCCGTTGCATGTCTGTCTGCAGAGGTCTATGGAAGCTGGGAGGGAAGCAGGTGTAGAGACTTCAGGGAGACATATGCTGAGGATGCAGGGACTGTGCGTTTTTCTCATGTGGGCAAACCTGGAAAGTTTTCACAAGAAAGACTGAAGGTACGTCCCTAGCAGAATGAGTCACCCATTTGGCCAAATTTCAGGTCCCTCTTCCTCATATTGTAAGAAACCTTGCCTTCTTTCAGGCTCCTTCCAGCCACTATCCAAGGAGAAGCAGTTGGATGAGATTGGCATTTTTGCCTTCATTTGACATGACTTTATGCCAACACAGGTAAAAAATGGTATCTTTCTTGAGAAATAGGAAGAAGACAAATGGTCTGAATGAAATGAAAAGGACTGAAATTTCTCACCATGAATTTGAAAGGAGGGTGTGATCTGCAGGATGGAAATATTCAGCTGTAGTGCTAGAGATCTGATAAACCAGTAGTTCACCCCAGTGAATGTCTGAGACCATGGGAAATGTCAAGCCCCCCATAGTGACAAAATGCTACCAGCCCTTCTGATAAAACATTCAAATAATTGACTAGCACAAAAAAATATCTATTGCTGAAATACAATTTCCCAATTAAATGAAACACAGTTATTGTTTGGGTTTTTTGTCTCCTACAAGCTCTTCCCAGTACAGAAGATCTACTTCTGCTTTGTGGGAATGTACCAAATGGCCAATGTGCAAATTATCTGCAAGCTGAATTTGTGTCAGTATTTAATCTGAAAACCTGTATCAAAAGATTAATATTTAACTGCTACTCACTTTCAGTGTTTTCTGCTTGTAATTCTTACCCTTCTGTATGGGAGGTGAGAATTCTTTGGCAAAGACTGCTTTTATTTTTTTAAGCTGATATATGTTTTGCTGCCATAGGATCCTGGAAAGACAAGCATGTTGATGTCAAAGGTGTACAACTTGCAATTGTGAGAAGGGAACCTGTGTACATCTGTACTCAGCAAAAACATCTTTAAAGCCCTTTATTGAAAAGAAGTCAGTAAGATGTAAGATTGATTGGATCCTCAGTTTATGAGACCCAATTCTTCCTCTGTTAATGAACTTAATATTCTCACCTTCTGCTTTGTTTTAACTCTGTCCACAACCCCGCTGAGGCCCCTTGGCTGGCGTGACTTTAGATGTTTATGGCACACTGTGCTCTCTCTTCCCATGTAGTAGGATGGATTTCCAAGTTAAAAAGAATAGTGCAGTGGTATCTTTTTCCCCCCGTGAATATTTTTGTTCTGCATTCAAAGAACTGCAACATAAGTAAGAAAGTAGAGCCTAAAGCATCTGTGACTGAGGAATGGGAGCAACAGAAAAAAATAATGGAGAAAAAAAATTGAGAGAAAGAAAGTGCTTGTGCTGGCAAGACAGGCAGTTAGGTGGGAACAGAATTAAAGAGGAAACAAAACAGATGAAGGATTGCAGTGTAAAAACTATTTGGGAATAGGATGTTGGGAGATGTAAATAGGGTAGAACAACAGGGAAGAGCATTTGCTGAATGTGAATAGAAATCATTATAAAGTTTCCACCATCTCCTAATAAAAATACAGTAGCCTTGAGTCCTTGTGCTTTATTAAAAACTCCAGCTGGAATACATAAAAGAAGGAAGGCAAATTATTCTAAAGCCAGATAACTTTCAGATGAAGGAGAATGTAGAGATTTGATGAGATTTTTTGAAGGCAAAAAATATTTGAGGAACAAGACTGAAGAAAAGATGCACTAAGGAGGGGACAAATGAAAAAAAAATGTTAGAGGAAGAAAAGAGGGAAGATTTGAGCTATAATTAGCATTTTTCTGATTGCAGGAAATAAATTATCTCTTACCCAAAGAATTTTTCTGGTACAGGAAAGCATCCATCCTAACTCTTTTTTCTAGCCCTAACATTTTTGTTAGATGTCAGGTATTACCTTCCCTTTTGTTCTGGCAAGTGTACAAGTGCAGGATTAGGAGGTTAAACATTTCTACAGTGTGCTCTGTTCAGAATGGGTTTCGTACTGTTTAAAGGACAATGAGCTATACTGCAGTTGACAAAATACAGGTTTCCTGAACCAAATATATTCAGTTCAATACATTTTCTTTGGTTATGATGGACAGTAATCTAGTGTGACATAAGGTTTGACTTTGCAGAGCAGGTTGCATTGGTTCTGTGGTAAATGGAAGCTGTCCATTACAAAAATTTGCCATTATTCCTATAAAAGAGTGAATTGATTTGAAAAACAAAGGATTGGTTCAAGTCTGCAGCTTACCTGCATGTGGAACTTTTTACCCAACTCCCAGTGCTGTAGTTCTCCATTTGCCTTGCATTGTCTCCCTATCTTGGTGAGACAGAATTTGAGAGCTGGAAATTCCCGCTCTGTTGGGAATCTTTTGATTCCATATTTAGTGGACACTTACAATTTTTCTTGTAATGCTTTCAGGGAAGCTTTACATGTTGATAAGAAGGCACTAGCAGTCCTAGTACGTGTTTTTATATGCTTTCCACTTCAGTTCCTGGTAATGTTTAGGTGAGAAGGAAAAGAATAGCATGTTGTTATGGCTGAAGATTACAGCCATGAAGATTTCCTCCCAAGCTGTGATTTTTCTTTATTTATAAAATACTTTGGACTGAATAGACTCTGAATTACTGTAGGGCTTACTGGCACAAGCTAAAGTGCAGATTGCTTTTCCCAGTCATGAATTTCAGTTAAAAACAAACAACTGATGAACACATTTCCCTAGAGACTGATTTAAATAGGGGTATTTCTTTTGTATAATTCCTAAATAATATTTTCCTGCATGTGTAGACATAAAAGAGAGTTTTTGCTTAAGATATTTTTGAAAACATGTTAGAGACTTTTTTTTAGACTTTGATTTTTTCTTTTTTAAGGGGCCTAAGTAGGAAAAAATTGATTGCAGTTGGGTGAAGGCAGAATTTTTATGGAAAAATTAAAATTAAAAAATCAAATTTGAACTAAACTGAAAAAGGTAATATTTTTGAGATTACATCAAAACCATAAAGTTTGCATTAGTTGGAATGAAAAATTATTTTTACAAACACTTTTGAATGAAGTTTTGGACTAAATTGCAAGGGTAGTGCCATAATATTACTGTGTTTTAGAAGGGGGTCTATTAGGAAATGAAATAGAAATTATTGGCAAAGGCTCCTTCAGGCCTTATTTACAGCCAGCATTAGATAAAGTGTTACTTAGTGGGCAAATAAGTCTGCCAGATATGAAAGAGACAAGAAGAAATGTGTCTTGGCATGCTGGGGAGGATGCAAGTATGGAGAAAGCAGAATCTATTATATTTGATAGTATGGAATGTCACCTGAAATGACCCTCTGTTCTTGCCTATTGTTAACTTCTTCCCATGCAAAGAAAAAAAATGTCACAGCCTGTGAATTTTCTAATAGCAGCCGCCTGAATGGTGGAAGAACAAACTGTTTACATACATTATTACAGATTTTGCTGGTTTGTTTTGGTGCCCTACCAAAATTGAGGTTCCCCTGTGGTACTGTAAAAGCATAGAGATTGTTCTCACCATAAAGAGTTCCAATTGACACTCATGAGACAGAGACAGACAAGAGGGAGCAGGAGAAGTGGTTTGTCCAAGGTCATGACGTAGGTCAGCAGCAGCATCAGCCCGAAAACAGGACTCAGAAGTCTGGGTTTATGTAAATAGGGGCATTTACCAGCATAATCACTCCCAGGGAAGAATGCCCATATGAGGCATTATGTGGGTATAACTCTAGCTGTTGAGGATGCTGGTGCAATTACACAAGTAAACTTTCCCAGGCAGATGAGCCCCTGCTCATAGGCTTTAAGCACAAAACCCCATTGCAAGGAGACCTTCTGCCAAAGAGTGTTGTTGGAAATCTAGCAAGAGGAAGGAAAGAAAAAAACAAAACAAAACAGCCCTCACTTCAATTAGAGGAAAAGATAATTCCTTTCAAGTTGAGAGGCTCAGCTCCTGCTGGCCTTTGTTCTTAAGCTTACCCTTGCTGTAATTTCACAGAGTAACTTGTATAATGCCAGTTTGTTCTGTGATTACCCTCAGCTGGAGCACAAAATTAATATCTCACTAAGTAATTCAGTACATGATGGGTGAACATTTAGTCAAACATGCCCTAAAAAGCTAGGATTTTCCATGTTTGCTAGAACTCTTTCAGTGACAATTACACAGCCTGTGTTCATATATGTTTATGTGCCTCAGTAAATGGCAGCATATTTACGTCTCCCCATTACCTTCAGAAATAAACTTCCTGAAGAGAAAAGCTCATATTTCCTGATTACAATCTAATTTTAAGTAAACAAAGGGTGGGGAAAGTGACTTGCAAGCAGAACTTTGAAGAGAGGAAGGTGGGAGGTGAAGAATTTTCTCCCTCTGGAATCATATCACATCTAATGCTGGTAGTATTAAGTTAATATGCTGCAAGATAGAAATGGCCTTGGCTAGTCATCTTACAGTTTGGGGGTTTGTTTGCCTTTTTTATCCTAAGAGTTTAGACTCAAGACCAGATGCAATATTTACTAACTTGTGAGGTTGAATTGCTATAGAAAATACCACCTTTGAAAGGCACGTCTTGTAACCTGTGCACAATCCTGGCATTTTCTGAAAGCCCTAAACTATTGATGTGTGATCATATGATGTCCTACAGCCAATGTCTCTCTCCCATTTCTTCACATTGCATCTCACTGCCATTGCACTGCTTTCTCTCCACATGAATCCCTTCCAGAACTGAAAGAAAGTACCAATCCTTTCCCCTACTGGTCTTATTTGCTTTAGCTTTTACCATGAAATGAGTGTTTGTGAGGTGAGAGGAACCCACCGTTTTTTGTCACAACTGGGGCATTGCCATTGATTGGTCATGTTACTTAATCCTCTTCCACGCTGCAGGATGAATTAACCCTTGAAAAGTGTTCTGAGATGTGTAGGAAACAGACTCTAGACAAAAGACTAAGTATTATTTGCTTTGGTTGTTTCCTTTTTGGTTGTATCCGCAGAAAAAGGACATTAGTGCATAATTTCAGTATGTACAAGTGACTGCTGGTTTCGCTTACTTGTGCTTGTAAGGGATTATATCAGGTGGAAAACAAACAATTTAGTGAATGTTCATTGTTGCTCGCTTTTTCAGCTAAAATTTTTCGCTCTGCTGCTGTCCAAAGAATTCCTTTAGGATTGGGTCTTTAGGTAAAAGTAGACCAATGGAAACACCCGAGCCAAAATGTAAAGACAGAAGATGATTATGTGAAAAATAATGAAATATGATGATAGATAGCAATCTTTTGCTGTTATCAAAATCTTATCCATTAGCTCTTTCAGATTTACTTTAGGCCATCTGTAGTTCTGCCTAATTCTAGACTTTGTGGTGGTGTGATGGTTAGTGCTGAAGGTTGGAGAGCAAACCTGGATGATTTTTTCATGCAGGCGTGTGTGTGTGGTTAAAGCCACTTTCAGTGGTGTTTGGTCTCTTGTGAAAGGAGGGCACCTGAAAACGGTGGCATCCCCCAATTCGGAGAGGTTCTGTCACTCCCAGACACTTAATGCTGTCATTGTTAAGATGAGTGCTTCAATCCTCTGTGTCTTTTTCTCCCCACCTTCTCTGTGACTATCACATGCTTTACTGATGGTTGTACCAGGATACATCACTTCTTAGAAACTCTGTTAGCTCTCCTTAGGTAAATCAGCTTGATAAATGAGCTATTAAATAGTAAGCTTAAAGGTAGCTGGACTGAAGGATCTGATAGATCAAAAAATAAAATCAGTGCTCTTCTTGTAATCCATTGTAAACAAGCTGTCAAGCCTCACTATGGTCTCCTTTGTAATAACTTTAATGAGTAAGTAGTGAGAATAAATGTAAGAGACAGTGAAAAAATGTAAGCCAAATATAATTGTTCTTCTTTTTTTTTTTCTTTTAATTTAACTTATTATATTGTCCTAGGTGGTTGTATCTTTATTTCTCTAGTCCTGACTAGAAAATTTTGACATAATTTTGTGAGAAGTTAAATCTTCTAGAATACTTATTGCTGCTTTTAAAGAACAAGGAGCTAGAAAATGTTTGAATTGCTCCCTGACTCTGATACCTATGACTTTAGAAGGTTTTAATAGGCTAGGTAAAAAGCTTATTTTTAAAAAAAAAAAAAAAGTGTAAGTAGAATTGTATTTTATCAAATAAAAGCCCCTGAATTTTCTAGTAGGTGTCTGCTTTTTTCTTTTAACTCAGCTTTTGTGAATGAAGAAATCTCCATTCTGTGAAAGGCAAAAATACATCCAAACATGTAATTTTTCTGTACTTCAGGCTGCCAGGAGAAGGAGTCTCTTTTTTTATTTTTTTATTATTTTCCTGTCAGTTAACTGCAGGTTTCTTATCCACAGGTTTGGTTGTTTCTGGGTTAATATCCTTTGGTGCCTGTCTTTGAATGTATTTGACTGTCAAGTTTACAGATGATGTGTTTCCATTTATTTAATTTCAGTTCTAAACTTCCCATTGAAGAGATCCTTACTGCTCACCTGGCTTGTGAATCTGCCCCTCAGGTCAGTGACATCAGTGGCAGCAGTGCCTCTGCAGATGCACTGAGACCTGGCTTGCTCCCTGGGTTCCCAAAACTGGGACTGACTGGGGCTTGATAATGAGCCCTCCCATAGGAAGAAAAAAAAAGTTGTAAAGTTTGTTCGCTGTTGCTTACTGAGATCGAACAGCTTGTCTTTTCTTTTGAGGAACATTTACACTTAACACTCAGTAGGCAAACTGCTATTTCAGTTTGCAAGTGGATTCAGTTATTCAAATGCACAGGCCAGAAAATGAAGGGGATTCTATTTAAACAGTGTGCTCCCAAGTCACAGATGATCTTTTTGATGTCTGTATTTTGCAAATGGAAATTTTCCATTTTCCAGTACTAGCATTTGTTCAGAGGCTGTATGCTATCTAAATCTGCTTTTGTGGCTGTTCATTTGCATTTTTGCTATGCTATGTTGCCTCCTGTCTTCTCCCCTTGGCCCCCCACTTTTTTATATTGAATGCCTATTTTTGCTGCCTCCACTCTGTCTTGCATCTCTGAAGGCTCAATCATGCAAGATGCTGAGCACTCAGAGCAAACAGCAGAGGCTGTTTAGCACGTGGTCAGGATTACAGGTGAAAAGATCCAAAGCGTCTGCATATTGAAGACTTTTGCTGAGAGAGAGCAGGAGAAAGGTGGAGCTGTTACCCACTCAGATAATAGTCCCACTTCTCCTGTGGCTCCCCACCTTTTCTCAGTTGCAAGAACTGTTGGAGCTCCTGGCCAGTACATCTGATGTGGAAGTACGTGGAAATGTTGGGTTGAAATTTTATGGCATGATTTGAAATACTCACAGTATTTCAGATGATATAGCCAAAACAGTCCTTCCTGGATTTAAAATAATGGTCACAGAAAACCTTGCATGTTCATGTAGATTTCTTGGTCAGAATGCACAGTTTTCTACTTCCTTTAGTACTTTTGTTTCACCCTGTACATATAGGTACTTTCTTCTCCCAAATCTGGTTACATCCACTTCTACAAGCAAACTGCTTAGCAAGAAAAACTACATTAATATCCTGAGGGAAAATTGAAAAGGTGAGGAGAGAAGCACAACAACTTAATTCTGGAAGTTGACAGAACAATTTGAAAGATGTCTCGGCTCAAAGTATCACATACCGTCAAGTAATCACTATTCACTTCTGCAGATCCCAACCCTCAAACAGTCTATTTCACCCTCAAGGAAAGATGGGGAGGGAGGAGAAGAAAGCGTAAGCGAGAGTATCACTGGAGTATCATGCACTACGATGAGAGGCAGCATATTTAACGCTCAGCAATGATATAAACCGTGGGGCTGGGAGGTGGGGATTGCAGGCTTCTCCTCCCATTCTTATCTTTTTTTCTAAAGTCACTTCTCCGAAGAGAAGATGAATGCAGAAGAAGGGACCACATGGTCCTGGACAACTTGGAATTCGTTAGGGAATGAAAATACTCAGTACTTTACTCAACAACGCTATTCTTCTGAATCTGTTTCAGCAGATTCAGAAGCTGGGATGATGGTAGTGCTCCTCAGGACTCATCTGGATGGGCAAGAACCTGGTGAATGACTGTACAGTGCTCTGGGAACAGAGCACTCGATTTGCAAAAGTTTTTCTCCTGCAACAGGGGACAAATATCTTTGTGAGCATGGTGTTCCCACTGTATGGCAGAGGGCTGGTACCTAACTGCCAATGATTATTAATGCCTGGTGACGAAAGCAAGTGTATAGGCAGTATTTTGAGTGTGTATATGGCTTCCTACAATGCCCTTTTCCTTCAGCTGCTTTCTTTTGCCAATGGACAAATTGGCTATGGGGCTGTTATGGGAATCCATAACAAAACCCTCTGCTTATAAGAACAGCAAACTGCCAGAGTAAAGTGTGATATTTCCATGTTCCTGTCATGTGCAAGCACATGCCCACAAACCAAAACACAGCTGGCAAGTCTAATTTTAGCTCTACCAGCCTTGAGAAGTGTCCCTTTAAAGAAATGCTTTTTATAATTCTTTTTTTTTTTTTTTTGAAGCAATTTGGTTGATAATACAGCAGCTGACAATCCCGCTGCAATACTATGGATGATTTAAATAAAAACAAAAAGAAACTGCTGCCCCACATTTTTTCCCCCAAAATTTATAAATAGGCAAAACCACTGTAGAAAGGCCCAGGAATCTGATGACATGTTAAAGAAATAAGTTATTTTTAAAAAGGAGAAATGCTAGGATTTGTGTACAAGAGGAAACATTTTGTTATTCACGCAGGTTTTTTTCCTGATGATTTATAGCCCTGTTGTGAGACAGATTCTTCCTTCGAGTCTTTCGGAGGATAAATATTTGGGATGGCGGTGCTGACACAGGTCGTGCACGGCTGGGATCTGTAGCAGGTGTGGGGCTCTCGGCCGGACGCGGGGGCCACACCTGGCCCTTACCTGGGCCCGAGCGCCGGCGGCAGCCGCTGCGTGCGGGGTTGCCCGGCCGGGGAAAACGCAGCCGCGGGTAACTTTTGTGGCACCGTGGTATTTTCACACATCTGGGAGAAGGTACCCGCACGTCAGGCCAGCCGAATTTCCTCTTTACTCTCTTCCTCCATTTTGTTCCAACTTTAAATAAGCCAAGTCTTATATAAGCGGTATAACAAAGTATGTATTTAATATGTCTGGCCCGGGGTCGCCTCTTCGCGGAGTGCCGGATGACTGTGCGAAGTAGTTTTCTGAAGGGGGAGGACGACGACGACTTCCCTGCTCGGCGACCAGGCTCCGCTGACCTTCCCCCGCCCGTTTGTTAATTTTTTTTTTTTTTTTTTTTTTGTTAAATTAAAATCGTAAATATAAAACCGCCTTTTGGGGCTGCTCTCCCTCCTCCCTCGCCCCGCGGCATTAGGGTTTCCCGACTCCCACGGTCGCTTTCCGGAGCCGCCCGGTCCGGCGCGGAGCGGGCGGGGGCGCGGAG
>VZRN01002190.1:1974832-1995934 GCA_013397935.1 Dasyornis broadbenti
TTTTTTCAAATTTGGTTGGAAGGGGGGTGGGTGGGGAAGCGAGAGGGGAGGGCTCGAGAGCGGGGCGAGCCGAGCCGAGGAGAGGACGAGGAGAGCGAGCGAACGGGCGGCTCTGCGGAGATTTGGAGTTGCACTGTCTTCCCGGCTCCTCTGGCAGGACGGTTCCCTCCTGAGCCGGGCAGCGGGGACCGCCGGAGGCACGCTGCTGCCAGCGGGGAAGGCGGGCTGCTCCGCCGCGGGCACCCGGGCACGGGGCTTCCACCCACCCACGCACACACCCTCTTCGCGCGCGCACACACACACACACGCACACACATACACACACGTATATGTTCGTGCGGGAGCGTTTTTGGCTGCGCTGGAACTAGCGCGCGGTAGACGGCGAGGAAGTCTCGGCAGCCTCCTCTGTCGCCCGCGCTGTCAGGAATAGCGGCGTGAGAGGAAGAAAGGCCCTGGGGCACTACACCCTACCAACGAGTTCCCCGCACCAGCCAGAAGGATTCCAGCTACATGGGCAAACGCCTGGACCAGCAGCCAATGTACCCCCAGTACACCTACTACTACCCCCACTATCTCCAAACCAAGGTAAGGGCTGGCGGGGCCGGGCGCCTGGCGGGGGATGGAGAGCGGAGCCGCGCGAATTGCGGACTCTTCTCTTTGGCGATTATTCTGTCTCTTCCTCAGGTTTGGTGTCACACAGAGCCGAACTGGTAGGCAGAAAGCAGGCGTGAGAGAGGCAGGAAGGTTACTGTCTGCGCTCCCCTTTATTTCTTTTAATTTATTTTTTTTTCCCCCCAAGGTCTGCTGGCGTCGGCTAATTCTTTTTATTGTTTGGGGAGCACAGTGCGGTTAACGCTATCGTAAGAGCGGGCAGGTAGTGTGTTTGTTATGGCACGGTATAAAGATTGCTCTGGACAGCATCGGACATGAAACACTGTTGGTGGCTTTTCCAGTGATCTCTACAGTTTATTCGCAGCTTAAAAGCATTTTGCTGTTAGAAAAGCCATCTGTGGCAACTCAAACTTTTAATCAGCTGAGGAGGAGATGCTGTGGAGCTCAGAGGAGAGCTCGGAGCTAACTGACTGTAAATCTGGTGGAGTTTGTTTCAGTGCATTGCACTGCTTTTAATATTTCATTAAATATTGAGGATGATATGGCTGTACTCTGTTGCATTTTAAAGGTCTAGAAATAGAGAGTGACTACTTTTGGAGAGTGTATCCAAGCACGGATGCTTCCGTTTTCTTTTTTCTTTTCTTAATAATTTTTAAAATGCCAGCAGACTGGAAAGCAGGCCTGCCTCTCCTAGAGAGGCTGAGTGAAGTCTACGCTACCTGGCCATAACTTAATTAATTAAAGACGTATTTTTATAATGCTATTGTATAATAGTCTGCTCTCTGAAAAGACTTCCTGTGTGACCAAGGGACAGTAACAAAAGAAAGCCCTAAACCGAAAGTTTGCAAACCCTGTTAGGACACTGTATTTGGAGAAAAGAAAAAGGAAAAAATACACACTTCACAAGGTGAAGTGTGACCTCACAGCCACAGATTAACAGTTTCAGTAAATAAACGAACATCCTTTAGGAGGGAAAAACCAAGTCAGGGCACACACACGTGCGTATGGCACTGCATGCATATATACACATTACGCTTCTGTGGCAAATTTAACACATGGGACATTTGACGTGTGCATCTGTGTGTGGTGAAGTGCCACAAGGGAGGCTGACTTCTCCAGACTTTTGGTTTGAAACACGTTGATCTGGCTGTGGTTGTGAAAGGGTAAGTTATATTCCTTGTTAATAAAAATTACTTTGCCATTAACGTTTATAGCCCAACTACTGCATTATATAAATTAACTAATTGTACAAACTGTGTTTCAGGCTGGTTGGAGTTGTGATGACACCAGAAGCACTCAGTGTGATTACAGCCTTGTAATTCATGGCAGGGTTACCTCTCACTTCTTTGCTCTACTGTTTCTTTCACTGCATCATGCAGATATTTTTGTGGTATAAAATTCACGCTTTTGTAATTTTGTACTTTGGAGTGAATTTTATAATTTCTCTCCCACTTCCTTTCAAGGTCAATCCAAATAGCATTTTACCTTTGTGACCATTTAGTGTGTAATGTTGCTGTTGCAGCAGCAACCCGTCACTAGCTTAACTGTAATATTGCCTGTAGCTTTAACTGTTTGGGGGATTGGGGGATGCAGGCTGATGCTATTCCTCAAAACCTGGCAAGCCAAGGACATGAAACAATTGATGGTGTTTTTTTGAAAGAACAATAGCCTCGAGTATTGGAGGAGAAATACTGGACATTCCATCCCTTTTACTCACATAGCTTACATTTTGCCAATTGTCCCTTTTTTCCTTCTTTTTATTTTCATTTTTTTAAACTTTATAAAATAAGCTTTTTGAGAAAAAATAATCTTATATTTGAGTTTAAAGTACAAACAATAGCTTTTCTGTAGTATGACTTTTTTTAACCCCTTGCTTTAAAAAATAATTTAAATGCATTTTTTATAGCCAGTATATAAAATTATCAACCCTGTGAAAAGTCTTGTGCATCTGTCTTGGCACACTTTGCAATAAGGACAGGTAAAATTGCAAATCGGTGATACATTTTATATGCTGTTATTTTTTCTTATTTTCCTTGGTTCATAGCTAAGCGCATGCATAAACTCTAAATAATATAAATAATAAACACACATACACGTGCATATATACAGATGCAAGTATTTCTCTTCTATAGACCATAAGACTTTAAAGTAGTGCAGACAGGCAGCATCTGGATTTTGTTACCTTAAAGCTAGCCATCAGCTTCTGGGACATTTTAAAGCAGTTAGATCCATTGTATGTCTCAAGCTAATAGTTGGATAATCAAATAATCTTGTGGTGGAGAGCTGTATCTTTTATCATCCCTATTGGAGCAACACATATAGATAAACCTTTTTGTGATTCCAGCCGGCCTGAGAACTTCAGCTTCTTATTTTCCAAAAACTGCGCTTTGTACCAAGCATGGTAGGATTCAGCTCTACAGAAAGAATGAGGTTTTATGCTCATAATCATGCATGCTGAGGAAGGGGGGGTTTGTGTATTCATTTGTAATTAAGAAATAAATTCTAGGCTTTTTTATGGCATTTCTGTACAGCTTGTGAAATTCAGAGTGGCAGTGTGTTCAACAGGCAAAGTTTGGAAATTCACATTCACCAGTGTGTTTGGGTGAAGTGCTGCTTTTGTTTTGCTTGTTTGGTGAAGTTGCCTTGGTTCTCCTTTGAGAAGTACCGCATTACTGTACATCATGTCCTTCTCACGGAGGAGCACAGACCTGCGCAGGATTTCAGACTACAGTCTGTGTGTGTGTCTTCTAACGTGGCTACCATGTTGTTGTGCAGAAAGGGTGTGAATGAATAGCTATATGGGCAATGGGATTATAAATAGAAAAAATGGATTCCATATGTTTGTCTGATTGCTATAACTTTTTAGTGTTTTGTGTTCTTTTGCGGAACACAAAGCACACACTCAATTTACTTGTGATCCTTCTTTATCAAATGCCACCACTGAAGCTAAAACTTTAATTTCAGGTTTAGGAAAAGCCATTGTCATCCAAAAAAGAAAAGGAGGGGAGGGTGTCAATCCTTAAGAGACAATTGCAAGGAATTTAATATATCTCTTAAGGACAAGCACTGAGTTTGAGGAAAGACATAACCTTATTCCTGTTTTGGTGTGATGCTGTCTGACAACTTGTTTGAAAGTACAGGTTTTGGAACTTCTTTAGGCAGATGCTGAGACTAGGGTCCAATTGTCCTAGGAGTTCATTTCAGAGTAAATGTTTCTGGTTACTATTGTAAGTGAAGCATAATCTTGCTGCAAAAAGTATTGCAGGGAGGTGGTACAGGTCATGTATATCTGATGATAATCTGTAGTCATTTTTTATTCTATTTTGAGACGTTGAGAGAATTTCCTTAGCTGCATCCTTGCTGATGGTGTAAATACTCAAATAACTGGTTTACAGGAATATATTGCAAATTGTCCTGTAAAATGTTAATGATGCCAAATCTTGCATTGTGGTCTGAATTTCTTTCTTTTGTTTCTTGCTTGCCAAAGCAAATTTTTTTCTTTGCCATTTTGCACAGAAGGAAACAAAAGCGCTATGAAATATCATGTAATGATGTGAAGGGGGGGGGGGGAATAGTAACTCTGTATATGTGTGAAAAACTCTCCTTCATTTAGTAGATAGTATGTTTTATCTTTGTCCTCTGCAGCTTATGATTAGACGTGTTGCTGGGGTCAACTTTCTTTGCAAAGTCTACTGAAAAAATGTGAATCACTTGGGTAGAAATGAGGAGGTGCCACAGTTAACTGTTGACAGGAATCGTTTGGTTTATGATCCCTATACCTGCACTTGGGGTAAAAATATGCCAGTTAAGCAGCTATTTCCGTGCAGTTTGCTTTCATGCATTCTCCAGATATTTCCTACTTATTAGTCATGATTTGGGTCTGGTAGTTTAACTCTCATAGTGTTGACTCTGTAACCCAGTCAGATGGCTGAAGCACCCCAAAATGAGAGGCAGTGTTTACAATACCCACAGTATCTCTTCACTTCTGTATGCCTGATGCACGTGTGAACACGTGCAAAAGGAAGAATTGTGATTTTTCAACACGTACCTGAATAGAACCCCATGCCTGTGGGAATGAAAGTTAAGCAGACTGACCTGCAAGCAAGAGGGCTTAATGAGCATGTTCCTGAAATGACAGACACATGCCCCAGCTGAGGAAAAAACAATTAGGAAGTTCTAACAGGTGTACTCCGAAGAGTTTAAGTTTGATATAGTGATTTTATGGGCACACATTTGGATGTGTGTTATGTCATGTTTTTGACGTTTTTAGAGCATGCTTTGGGATGAGGGAATTGGGGACTTCTTTCAGTTGTGTGCTGTGAGCATAGCTCCCTCCTTGCTCCATTACTCTCTTTTAGAAAGTGTGCATTTGGAATCCGTGCAAAGCCCTTACTTCTCTCCACTTTGTACCTACAAATTCCATGCTCTTTTGTCACTCACGTTTCTGTTTAGTGAGTTTACGGCATTCCCCACTTTTGGCCATCTGGCCATACAGAAGGCCTTGAAGAAAGTGTTCCAGATACGGAGATGCCTGACAGGGCTTCTCTGGCTGGTAGTGTTCAGATTGTGTTTGGTGCCTGGTGTGAAGCAGGGGTCAGGTGTAAGGAGTAATTCATCAACCACACACTGATTTCAGGCTGCATTTCCAACCATCTGCAGCTTGGATCACTGCCAGAGCTCAAAAGTCTAGCTGGAGCCCATGTGACCGTGCCAAAGTAAAGGCAAACACTTGCAAATAGAGAAATGCATTTCTAGGAATGAAGCTTGTTCACTCTTAGCCCCTGTTTGATTCAGTATGTCACAGCGTGTTTTAAATGCCTCCGAGAGCTGCCGGAAAGGAATATGAATTCATTTAAATGTAATTTAAAAATATTTCAGCCTGACTATAATTTTGATAGCAATATTAACATCTAGCTCTAGTATTTGCCAATTGGCTTAAACAATAAGGAAGATAAAAGTTGTGTTCCTCTGAAAAATGCAGAAATATGTCAACTCATTTGCTTTCCATTTATCCTTGCATGCCTGAATAAAAATACTTTTGTTGTTTTAAGGCAGATGATGATATGTATTAAAATGGTGTTAAATTTCTTCATTGATCTTCCTTTCGTATGTTGCCTAAATGCAAATCTGTTTAAATTGAAAACCAACCAACCCACAAATACCCCCAAAAAGAAGCACCAAATAAAAGAAAACCAACAAACAAACACAAACCCCCCCAGACCAAACCTGGGGAGAAGAAAAAACCAGATTTTTTTACTACTTCAACCACTTATGTATTATGATATTCCATAGATATTTATTTTGCAAGCAGATATTTTATTTCTGTAATAAAAGATGGAAGTTACAAGTATTTAATAGATTAGGCTACAATGATCTTGCTGTGGTGAGTGCTGTGTGTTAATAGTTATAATTTAGAATGCCTTATGCAAGGTGCCCTTTCAAAATAAAGTGCAGTGGTTCAGAAATGAACTGGTTTGGTTTTTAATGCATGAAGTCCTTGCAAAGAAAGCGTGATGGTATGCTTGCACTTTAATTCAAGTATCTTGGTAAAAATCATCAGACTGTCAGTTCTTAAATTTCCATGAATTAAAAAACAGACAAGAAAGGATACATTTCAAGTAGGATGTCTGAGTTCATTTCAGGTCTTGCTGTGAGTAGCCTGTATAGGATTGCCTTTGCATATAATTGCAAACAGTGTTTTCAATTAATTTTTTAATTTTTTATTTATTATTTTTTAGGGGTGGGAAGTGAATTTTCTACTAGCTATACTCCAGGCAGGGACTTTGAGTTTGCTTGCAAATAACCCCATTCTGGACTGTCCAGGAAGAGAAGCAGACCTTAAAAAAAAACTAATAATCTGGCTGTATTTTTTTTTTTTTCTTCCTAAAGAAAAGAATTTTAGTGCTAGAAATTTTATGTAGAGGAAAATAGTTAATGTGTCTCAAGAACTTGCTTCCAGTGCTGCATTAAAATTGTGTTTTGTAACAGTCTCATCAGCTACAGCTGTATGTGATTAAATAGTGTAATATCAAAAGCATGTGTGAATAAGAGCTTTTATGATATAGTTGTTCCATACCAAAGACTGCAGATGGGCAGAGAAGGGAGACAGAGAACAGTGATTTACTCAGATATTGTCAGAGCCTATACTCCGACTGTTTTTGTAGTGGTGTTTTGCAATTACTTTCCCACTCACATGGGCAAGATTGAGTAAAAAAGGGACATTTAGAAATAAACCGTTTTACAAAGAGAGCTATTCTAAACAAGCAGGTATCAGCCCAAGAATGGTATCCACTGATGCAGAATGATGTACCAATATTATAAGCAGAGGATTAACAATAATATTATTGAGTAGAAGTTACAGTGAGAGGGATCTGTTCTGCTTCCTTTGAAAAATCAATGAAAAAGGTTCAGTTGTCTTCAGTGAGACAGAATCAGGCCCACATACTGATCACTATGGCAAAACCAGGACAGCTGAACAATATGCAGGTTAAAAAAACCCCAAAACAGTCTCAGGAGAAATAAAAACAGTCTATCAAAATGATTTTACATTGTGCAAGGGGCTGAGGACAATACCTCATGTGATATTTAACAGCATTTTGTGTTTGCTGTGGCTATAATTTCTATTTAACATTATTTATCATGATTTATAATTTTAGAGAATGAGCAGCATAAACCAGATGCTTTGTCTGTCTGTCTGTTTCTGTCTCTGCCAGTTGAGATATGATTTATACAGAGGGGAAGTCTAATTGCCATAGGAGATGTCTCACGGAGCCCAGTGCGTATAATGAAGATTAACAATTTCTTTAAGAGACTAAGTGCGGTTAATCCACAAAAAGTATCGGAGAGTTGGTTTTGCTTTTAGTTATATAATTCTAAAGATAAAAATACTGTGTAGCCTCTTTGAAATTTGAAACAAGTCAGTTTTCTTTGTAGGTCTTTTCTAAGGATACAGTGTTTCAGAATGGAGAAGTGAAGCAGAGGTTGCTTGTCCTATCTGTAGCTGCAGATTGGAAGCTCCTGTTGAATTCCTTGGTCATACAGTGTTTTGTATTTTGTTGGTTTACAGCAAATTCTAATCTCTTCCCCTTGAAGTTTTTTATTAGCTGAAAGGCTTCGAATCTGACATTGTCAAATAAGAGGAAAAGATTATTTTTCCTGCTTTTTGGATGGAAAGACGTTTTTTCCCCTCTCTTTGTTTCCTGGTTTGTTTCCTGGTTTGTTTCCTGGTTTGTTTCTTTCCTTGTTTGCTTTTTGGCTTGCTTGCAACCATGGTGGAAATAAATTCCCTCTCTGCTTACTTGTTATAAAGTCAACTTCTGTATCAAATGTGGTAGTTTATTAAAAAAATAAATATTTACATTTTAAGTGATTCATTTGTGGTGTATTTATGCAGATGAAATTGTTTGGACAGATTTTCAATGAGGGTTCTTCTGTTAATTGTATTGACTTAATTCAGATGCAAATGAATGAAATAAACCACCTGACGTATATAGATCATAGTAGAAGCCAGAAGACACGTAAGATTGCATGTTTACAATGTAAAGCACTCTGATATTTTGTTCATTGTTGGTGTCTTCCTGACATATGTTTTATGGTTAGTACCATGTGTTTGATGATGATTTATGGGCTGTCATGTTGTGGAAGTGATGTCACTCCTGTATGACTCAAATTTATTCAAGAAGATAAGTTGTTGAACAGATTTGTATTCCCCCCTCCCCAAGTATAAATCAACCAGCAGTTTGTTTTTGTTCTGTGAGTTTGCATTCATAGACTAAATCCTGAAGCTGTGCTTAAATACTCTGCACAATGTGGCAGAGTAGAGTGGGAAAGTCTTACTGGTGGACCAGCATGATGTTGTTGCATTTAACTGATTGCTCATTTGGCTTCTGTTCCACTCCCTTCCCCACTCACTTTCACAGCCCTTCCTCTGCCCAGCTATATTTAGAGACCAGTTACGCCGAGCCATTCAGAGTTCAGTATCAATGCTGCACAGGAGCCTGACCTTTCCGTCTTGTGCTGATGGGAGATGGCAGGGCTGGATAGACCATCAAGTCTCGTGTGTTCTGCCTGTGAGAAACTCTGGTTATTTGGAACAACATGTGATGCAATCTAGTTGCCTCCCCGGTTGAGAAGTCGGCAACCTTTGTGCCAGGGCTATGGGAGAGTGACAGGCAGACTGAAGACAGAGTGAATAGGACAGAGGGCTGTTTTGGATGTGCAGTCCCAGAGCTGGCAAAACCTTGAGGGGGTGCACTGGTGACTTGTGAGATAAAAGGTCTTCAGGGAACTTCAGATGGAGGCGTTTCACCAGAGGAAGAGATAAGGGAGCCTGGTATACCGCCACATCACAAAAGGTTTTTAAAGCTAGGTATCCATAGTTACAACAGGAGAGTTAAATTCTAGATTTCAGGGACTCACCTGGTGTAATGTCCTCCTTCTCTTTAAAGAAGAAAGTATTTGGCAGTTCTTAAAGCTGGAATGATGTGCCTGTGTGAATTCCCCAGTGCTCAGAGAGCTGTCTGTTGAAAGTTTGCTCTATTTTTCCCCTCTTGTTCTAATTTTTCCGGCTGTGGTAAAAAATGGCTTTGCAATTTGTAGCCTTATAAGGGACTTGCAAGTTTCTTTATGTGGTCGGGAATTGTTTCTTCTTTTGGTCTTCAAAGACTGTTGGTGCTCAATATGCTTTAAAGTGAAGGAACTACTTGCTTAGACAAAGCCTGCAATCCTTATTTGTTCTCTTTCTCACTTCTCTCTGTCCTTTTATTGGGGGACATGCATATAAATTTCTACTTTTTGGTGTCGTGCAAGTAGATAGATACTCTTACAAAGAGAGAAGCATAATGGGAAATGCAGTCTTCATTTCTGTTCTTTCATTCTATAGTGATGAATTTGGTTTGGTGGCAGTTAGTAAGTACATGACCTTTTCCCTACATCGTTCGATTCATGGCAGGGAGTGTCAGAGCTGTGTTAGTGATCTCTTGTTTCAGCTTTTAACAAACTACGAAATATTAAAAATTAATTAGGTCTCTTGGAGCTTGGCTAATATGTCAGTGATGCAGAGTGGTGGTTTCATATTAATGAAGTATAACACAGCTTAAAATACAAAATTCAGATTTTTGTGAATACAGACAGCAGGGATGTACCAGTTTTAAGTCAGGACATTTTTATCTTAAAAAATGTTGTCTTTTAAAGACAAACCAAACAAGATATTTTGCAAAGATGGTGTTATTGGCCACATTAACTTAGTGTTCATTCCAGAAAATCATATCAGCCTCTCAGCCTAATTGGAGCTAAGTTTTTCAGTGTATTTACTTTAAGATCAGAACTGCTGACAAGACTTCTTTTAGTATCAGCTGAGATGTGTCTACACAACTGTCGATGTTCTGCTTACTGCTATACACAAACCAATAATCTACCACATGTAACTGAAGGGTACAATATACACTTGTTTCGTGTGCAAGTGACACTTCTGAAATAGTTTAGTGGAAGGGAAACTGGTGATGAAAATGTGCTGAGAATGTTACAACGAACAAAGTAAAAAATAGGACCGATAGCTCTTAGGCAAGCCTCTGCCTGGTTTTGCATTCATGAAAACTACCTTTAATACCACTCTATATGTGAAAGACATCAGAAAAAAAGTCAGAGGCCCTGCAGTCCTTCAGATGTTCGACAAAGCGTGTAGCAGGACTTGGTAAGCTGAACTTTATCTAGTCTGTATTAAGATGACGTTTACTATGTCAGTGTAGAGCTGTGCTAAGTGTACTGTTAAACAATCCTTCGTGAAAACAAGCATAAAGCAGACATATTGCTGCGGCCTTTAGCAAAGCATCTGGGAGCTTTTTGCCTGGGGGAGCATCACACTCATTGGATTTCATGTCTGTGCTCTTTGTGTCTCTTTGGAGCTTTTGCATCCTAAAGAAACACATGGGTTGATCCAAATATTTCCATGTCACTTTCAGCATTGCTTTTACTTTGGGTCAGCTGGTGGTGCAAGATGGGATAAAAATAAATCTGGCTGATGTATGGTGACTCCAAGATGGCAGTAACAGTACATGCTGATCCCATGTATCTGTCGTTGCCTCACAGATACAAGTGTGCAATGCACTGAGTTGTCTTGAATTTTGTGATTGTGGATATAATTCCTGTCTCTAGGAACAGCTGTGAGAAAGATGTAGACTTCTGGCCCACCAGGACATACTTGTTATCTGTGTGATTTAGAAGCCTTGCCGGCCACTCAGTTTCTGCTTTATATCTCTGCCATTTTATGAAATCACTGTAATCGTATACAGTTGTCCCTGTGCAACATGCAATTTCCTGTAGTTTGAAAGGCTTTCAGCTTAAGACTGTCTAAACTTAATAGCATAAACATTAATTTACTGTGTTAGATGGGTTATTGGGTGTTTTCAGCATGCATAAGTCTGGCAGTAATTGTGCTGGACAGAAAAAATAAGTTTTGTTTCCTTCACCGTCTGCCCTGCTTTGACTTAAATGGATCCCTGGTGATGGTAATACTTAGCATGTAGCAGTCATTTCAATTTTCACTGGGTTGTATAAACATTAACTAATCTTCAGAGCCCATTCTGAGAGGCGCCTTAAACACCTTATTTGCTCATGCAATGGCTGCATGCAGATAATGACCTTAGCTTTCAGAAGCCTATGCTGGATTATCAAGAGTTGGGGGATAGACTTGTGTCCCCACCTTCTATCTTTGGACAGAATCTGGAGGCGGGGAATGTTGTTGCTGCTTTATGAGCAAATGCTGTGGATGAGTGGCATAAGAGTGGAGACAAAGCTGGAAAAAAATAAAGGGAAAGCATTTTCAGAAGGTGACGTTCATCTTTGGTTATCCAGAAGTGTTGAGTGCCCACAGCTTTAGCAGACAGTTCTCAAAGACATTTGACACTAAACTCAATATGACTTCCAGATGGGGCATCCAGAATTACAGAACAATTTGCAAGACTACTTACCTGAAGCAAGTGCCTGAACCTGCCTGCTGGTTCAACATTACACCTTCCTCTTGAGCCTTTCTGCTGGGGGAGAGGACAAATGGAGTAGGGTGAGAGGATGCACTTTCTGGAGGAGAGGAATTCATGTTGTGTCCCCAGTGTTGGGAAAGGAGGTTGACTTCAGTCCTGCTTAGGTGCCTGAAAAAGATGTCTGTGGTGTTTGACCAGTGCTATGAGGGGCGATCAGGGCCCAACTTGCAGTGTTTTAGAGATTCAAACAGTGCTTGGCCCAAATGTTTCCAGAAGATAAAAACTTAGCAGACACCTGGACCAGATTGCAAAGGACTTCTTCATTCTTCCAAGTAAAGGAGAGAAAAACGCTTTGAAACAGTGCCTGTACAAGCCCCCAGTCCCACTGACCCTTGCCAGCTTTGTTAGGCACTGATGGGAAGGTTATAAAAAAAACAACTGTCACAATTCCACCAACATCATATAAGGAAACTGGTCTGTGTTTGAGTCTTACAGGTTAATTTTTCAAATCTGCAGCACCACGTTAATCACCAAGGCAATAGCAAAGAAGTTATTTATGGGTGGGTGTTAGCTAAGTAGTAGTTGATAGATACAGAATTGGCACAGCCAACTGGCTTTGGTTTTCTCATACCCAACGTCATGTGCCTTGCCAGGACCTATTTTAGGTTTTCTGTTGTCATTATTCTTTTTATTCCTTTCACCTTGGCTTTTAACACTATCGTATGTGCTTCCTCTCTGTGTTGGAAATAGCTGCATTTTTAAAAATCACAGCTTATTTGGCTCAAAGGTGGATGGGAGAGAAATGATTATATTCTTCATGCTGATAACTTCTTGTGTCCGAAGGGTTTTGTTTTAAATATGTGAAAACACTACAAACAAGGGCTGATTACTGGTGTTTTAAAACTGAACAAGGAATTGTGCCAATGGCCACAAAGATGTAGGTTGTGATTTTGCAATGTGTGTTGAGGAATGAAGTAGGACTCCCATGTTCCAGCAACAGCCAATGAAGTAGGTGTTTATGCTTCATCTCTCCTTTAGCAAGGGAGTAAGTTATTAGTTGTTTATTATTTCTTAACCTTCAGTGGGTGACTTCCTTTCTGCGCTAGTCAGCTATTTTGAGGTAGAGATACATGGGTTTTATTTCCTTCCTCCTCTTTCCCACATTCTCATTTGCTCTCAGGATAGATTGTCAGGTAAGTTCATGCCTTCTTTTTTACCAGCCTGAGGGTCAAAGAGGTGATCTGAAGCTTAGGTGACAAGGACAGACGTTGAAAAAGCTGAGGCATAAGAGCATCATTACCATGAAATGAATGTAAGGAATACCAGAAGCCTTATTTTTATTCTACAATTTGTCCATCATCTGTGATTTAGCAAATCTACCTCTTTCCCAATGTCCTTGTTTTGATTTTTTTTCCCCACGTTGTTTGGGTTTGTTTCTTAGCCTTTTAAGCACTCTGCTGGTTTTTGTTTTTTTTTTCACCTAGTTCTTATGTGTATGCCCTGGTGTTTGTTCTACCATTTGACCATCACAACTATTCTTTTTATATATAGGTATTGCCATTCTATTTCCTAAACCAGTCATACTATTCCCCTCTTTATTTATTTTTTTTATGGTATTTTACTGTTTGCAGACTGCCTCTGACTGTGCAGTTCAGTTGTGCTGAGCTGCATACAAAACCAGGGTAAGAGAGAGTCCCTGCCTGCAAGAGTTTATGAGCAATGTAAATAAAGCAGCCTCACAAAGGTGGGTAGGAACAGCAACAGAGAGAAGTGAAGTGCCTGGTGGGAGGTTGCTTTGCAAAGCAGTGCCAGGACCTGGATGGTAGATGGTAACTTGTGTTTATTGTTTACCCTTATACTGTATGCTGCTCCATCACCCTTGGGAATGAGTCACTCTACCTTCCCAGTTCATGGATTGCTGATTTTTTTTCATTTTCTTTCCTAATATTTAGGTTTTCAGTTGCACACAATCATTTCACAACTACATTTGTGCTTCCCTGGGCTTTAATTTCTCCATCTTTGCTGTTTGGTGGCCAGTCTCCTGTGCACTGTCTGGCAGATTTTGGGTGTTGCAAAGCAAAGGAAGCCTTGGAGTGGCTCTCTGGAGTTGCCTGTGTCAGTCAACTGGCACTGAACAAATACAGTCTTGGCTAATGTTGCTGGCTGACTTCACAGAGAATGTAATGGAACTGGACAAAAGAGCAAAGCAGTTGAGGTCAGTGTGAGACAAGAAGTCTATTCCCAGCAGATGAGAGCTCTGGAAATATCATGGTGTGCAATGGCTGGGGGCTTGAGCTTGCTGAGGATTAGAGCTGGTATTTTTTCATGCTTGCTTCTCATTTCACTGGGGCTGTAACGTTGCAGGAGAGCCATGCTGCCCACAACTGTTTGGTGCTTTTGAAAAGTAAATACTGTGGGGGAAAGGGATACATGTGTCTTGCACTTCAGCAAGTTGGCTGCTGGTAAATGCTGGAATTTCGAAGGGACAGTGCCCTGTACAGTAGCTTGAGGCCTCAGAGTCAGAAGTGCTGGTCATCTGCACCTCCTATTAACTTCAACTAGAACTGTATGTACTTTACACTTTTGAAGACCAAGAGCTCCTTAGGGCTTAAATGTTTCCTTTTTTTTTTTTTTTTTGATAGCAGTTGCAGACAGGGAAATTTTTCACTTTTACTGTATTTTTTGTAGGGGAAGAAAAGAGGATTGGGAGACAAAGGGAAGAAGTTTGGATCTTTTGGGGTGGTTTCGTTTGTTTGTATTCTTTTTTACAGTGGTGATAGAATGTATTTCCAAAAGCAAGTACCTCTCTAAACAGGTAACTCTTCATTTTGTTAGTGGCGTGCTGTTAATGATTTAAATAACTGTATTGTTTATTTAGCTTTGGCAACTTAGATTGGATAATGAAGAGGGATGTGATTTCTTCCCTTATTTCATTTTAATTTTTAAAAATCTTGTAGTGTTTGGGATGCATGAACTCTCAGGAAATGATTACTTGCTTAGAAAAAAATGCAACTGAAACTTCTCTAGCAGTTATGTGAAATTTATTCTTATTGAACATGCATTTTGAAAAATACTTACTGCTTTGGTCTGTTACCAGCTCTTCCAGTTACATTAGTTGGCAGGAATTTATTTTTCCTAAGGATACTTTAGTTCAAAAGGATCTAAATTTTCAAAATGTGTGTTTGTATATGTACCAATTCTAATCTCCCTCTAGATTGCAGGGAAAAGTTTGAATGTATAACTGAGATATATCTAAAAGGCTCAACAGTCACACTATAAAAAGCAGAATGTAGTCTTCTAAAAAGCTTCGGCTGTAACATCCAGCCTCAGCAGGGCTTCCTGTGTTTAGGTGTAGGTTGCACAGTGCTGAGGATTTCTTGAGTTTATAGACAATATTTTTGAGGTCAACACTTAGCTGATGATTGTTGACTTTTTTTAATTAGACACATATTTTGAAATCCTGGGTTTGTGTTTCATATTGATGCCAAGTGCTGCTGTATCTGTTGCTTACTCGGCATTTACAGTGGGACTATCCAAAGCAGACAACTAGAGGAAAAAACCCCCTGTGCCTGATTTGTTTAATTACATTAATTTTCTTCCCATTGCGGTTGGTAGAAGTGATTTATTGGGACAGATGGAGTGCTTGTAGGGAGATTGGTAACCTGTGAGGTGTTCTCCCTTTGGGCCCCATTCTGTGGTCCAGGTGTGCTAACAGCTGAACACTGCCTTGTAAGCAACTGTGCTGAAACTGCAGCACTGCATACGGGATGAGGAATTATTCAGGGGGAAGAGGACTGTCAGAATTTGGCCTTTAGGACAGAAATTTCATTTTGTGAGTGTATTACAAACAAGAGAGAGTTAAAAGATTAAAAACTGCTTCTAGAGAGAAAAATAATACTGTTTCAATTTAAGCCTTGGTTTAGTAAGCTTTCTTGGAAAGAAACTTGTTCCTGAGGGCATTTTATTTTCTCTCTCTCTTTGGGTTTTATACTGCTGCCCATCACTGCAGTATCAGAATACTTTCTTTATAGGGATTGATAGCAACTTTGAAGTCCCCAGTGAACTGTGCAATCTTTGACACATCTTTCTTCAGGAGGTGAGAAAATATACTGGGTGGGATTTAAAAAAAAAAAAAAAGAGAAATTTGTATTATGTAATCTTACATTCTAATACTATTTTTTTAAAATGTTGTTTTGGAAGATGTTAAGTGGGGGTTTTTTTAATTTTTTCTTCTCCTTTTTATGATTTGACTGAGGTTATGGGGTACAAGAAGTGCCAGTGTTGAATTCAGAATACATTACTGACTTTTAAAAATGTGTTTTCCTAAATGTCATATCAAGCAGATAAGGGATAAGTTATCAAATATCCATTGTTACAGAGGTTTTCTTTTTTGTTCAATGTTATCTAAATTGTTTGAAAAACATTCAAATAATATTTGCACTTTTACAGGTGATGCATAGCAGATCTGCATCAGCTAATGCAAATTTTACCTTTTAAAATTATTCTAGTAAGAGTAAATATTTAAAATAGTGCATAGGAATAAATTCTTAAAGCTAGTAAGATTACAGTGAGAGGATTTACTAACTGGTTTAGTTATTCAGTTCTGAACCATTTGAATATTAGTCTTATGTGGCTAATCTATCTATCCAGTTATGTAGTCTGTTGAAACAAGGTACTTGGCTCTTCCCAAATAATTTCAAAGAGAAATAAAAATAATATCATTGTTTTCTCTCTTTCTTTCCAGTCTGTCAGAGAAACACCTTGATTAGTTTATATTTAGTTTATGTGCGTGGGTGTCTTCCTTGGATGTGAACAGTAAGAAATTTTTGAAGAAACTCAAGTTGTAACAATGAGTCCTGTGGTTAATTCAGAAGATGACTGATGCTGTTGTCATTTCTTAGTTATTGTCTTTCTAGAGCAAGCCAGACCTGTACTACTGCCAACATTTATGAGTGCTTCCAGGGGTGTTCTGGTAAAGATAGAAGTCTGTGGTAACTTTTGACTGAAAAGTTATTGGTGGTCATTTCATAGCTAGAGAAAATTGATGGTAAACCATTCATTATTAAGGCATGGATTTGAACTAGGCTGTGCATTTAGTAGGCTATTATTGGAGAACGAGAAATTCTGGTAGAGTTCAGGAGAAATGGGGAGAGCAGGGAGGATAATCTTGCAGTGTGAAGTTTCATTTCCTCAATATACTGATAGCATTTTGTTAGAAGGTATGCAATATTAGAAGAGATCTCATGCAGACCATGCTCCTTTCCTCAGAGGTGAAACCAAATGGATTTACAGTACCTCTACCAGATGTTTCTCAGTGGCTTGTATTATGAGACACAAGGAATTCCTACCTCATGGTGAGAGATGTGGCCGAGGAAGCTGCTGAATCCCTCACCCTTGGTTAGAGAGGGTTCTGCAACTTACCTGGGTAAGTGTCTTCATAATCATATAGTGAAGTGGAAAAAATAAAGGCAAATTTGTCTGGTTCTTTAATTTTTTCCTTCAAGGAGGGCCTGTTGTCCTCCCCCCGTAAGACATTTAGTTTTAAATATATGAAGGTGAAGGAGCATTGTCAACTCAGGTGTGACAGGTCCATCTGAAATGTCTTAACTATTTTTTGTATTATCTTTTTTTTCCTACAGCTGCTATTTTAACTTCACATACTCTTCAAAGGTGTTAAGTCATGTGATAAGGCATATTTAAGTCACAGTTTTTACCCATGGGTTCAAGAAATCAGCCTGTATATTCTTGTTTCAAAAGCTGTGTAGCCTTATTTTTCACTCTTGAGTGCCCATTAGGTTTGGTGGGAGCTACTGGGTGCATAATATTTTTAGAAATCAGGCCATTGAGGTATACTTTGGTTATAAATATCTGTAAGCTAATTAGGCTTTAAAACTATAAAGATTCACAAATGAAGCATGTCTTCCTTCTCTTCCACTAGTAAAAAGCCCGGGTCAACTTGGATGAGTTCCTCACTGGCATGGATGGTGTACCCACGTCTCAGTACGTTCTTTGAGCAAGTTTCCTTTTTGAGGATTGTGAGTCAGCAGGGTTTTGAAGTGGATGAGTCATAGACAAACTAGCTGAATGATGGTTACCAAGTGGGTGGGGGAAGAAAGGATTTTATTCTGGGAAGGTGTAAATGCAGACAGAGGCCACAGTCTGGAGGTGAAGGAGGCCACAGGATGAAAGGCATTAGCTGATAGGAAGCACTGAACCGGTGTTTGATGCTGGCTGCTCTTTGTGGTTCATTGCAGCCATGCGCTTCCTCCTGGCTCTGTTTGATGCTCCTGTGCAAAGTCTGTCCCAGTCTTGGGGAGCAGATGTTCCAAATGAACAGTGGATAATCCTGACAGATAATAAAGCAGCATTAACTTTGCTGAGAGCCAACTAGTTTCTATCCAAGAGTTAGATTTCTGGCCAGAAGAGAAATTGGGCTAGTCTACGCTTCACCCCTTTCAGTCATATAGAGCATAAACCTTTAACAGCTCTCTGACTGTGACAGGTAGCATCAACCACACCTGTGCAGAGCAGATTAGTGTGCAAGCTTCTGAAATCAGAAGCAACAGTGGCATATATTGTACTCTGTCCTGAATCTTCTTGGAGATCTTAGACACAAAAATGCAAACTGCGTGGAAACATCCTGGTCTGGATAATCCCATTTACTGGCTAATAGAAGACCAGAATGCCACTCCAGAGCATCCCTTTATGTGTTTCCCATATGTTCCTGCAACTCCTTAAGTTGTAATGGAGTTTGTAATAAGAATTCCCGTAAGGTGTGAGGATTTTTTTGTTACACAGTATTTTGTAATTCCACAGGAAACCCTAAAATATGACCACAGATCATTGCCACTAGAGCTACTGCTGACCACATATCTCTGTATATTAGCTGATTGTGATAAAATCTGGAAGTTTTTTTGTGTGATGGAGCATTTGCTTAGAGTGGGATAGCAGAATAACTGTCAGTCAGAGACCTTTAGAAGGAACTGAAGAGCAGTGATTTAACAATCAAGCCTCTTGTAACCCTGGCTTTCTTTCCCTTCTTTCTAGTATGGTCAGTTAGAGAGAGTAAATATTTCAATTGATAGTATCCTGGAGAGCTCAGAGGGAAGATACTGTGGCCACCAGATTCCATCTGTTCTGTTTCTTCTCCCAAATGTAAAAGCTTTTGTCAGGATAGCATATATAAATAATTTTCAGTGCAAGCTCGACTCATTCTAAAGCTATTTTGAGTGTAAAGTTTATATTCACTTGAATCTGGATGTAGAAAATGTGAGACAATGAACTGAAGAGTGAGAGGCAATTGAATATATACTCTATAAGAAATATATGGAGAAATTTAGTCAAAAAAAGGAAGAGCCAGTGGCTAAAAGCTGAAGCCAGTAAAATTCAGGAGATGACACAGTCCATGTTTTGGGAGGCAATGGTAATTTACCACTGGAACATATTGCTGAGGGATGCAGCAGACTCCACTATCATTTGAAGTCTTTAAACTGACATTGGGTCTTTCTCATTCATCCTTGCTGTGCTCAGTCCAGGGGTTTCTGGATGATATTTGATGGCTTCTGTTGTACAGAAGGTTAAACTACATCATCGTAATGTTTGTCCTGGCCCTAAATTGAGGGTCTGTGAGCTGCGGCTGCTTCTATCGTTTGAGTAACAAATTCAATTGCCAGTGGTAACGGAGGATATGCAGAGCCAAATCTCGAACTGAATCCAAGCACTGGAAAGAGTGGATGTGCATGTGAGGGACAACTGGCTTCCCTAACTTCTGTGTTACATCTATTTAGCTTTCCTTCGAGTCATGCACATTTACCTAAACTCTGTCTCTTACTTGGCCCATTGCATTTCAGGGATTCTTGATGGCATAAATCACAGGCTGAGACAGTGAAAGGAGGGAGGATTCAGGATGGGTTAGTGAAGAGAACAATATGTAGGAAAGCGTGACTTTAAGTGCCCCCGACTTTGGGGCCTTATAGTGTTTCTGACTCTGGTGTATAAATTACATCAATTTATATTCACTCATGCACCAATAGATTGGGTAGAACAAGTTCTAAGGGAATCTGAGTGAGCATAAGTGGGTATAAATTACATTACCTTACAGACTGCCTCTGAATTTGGCCCAGGTTCTTTCCTTTATTTTCATTATGTCAACTTTGTGCATTGGCATTATAGTCTTTTCAGCAACTGGCCTGACAGCTAATGAGTTCTTTCTACCAACAGTAAATCAACCAAGACAGACTATGCTGCTCCATGTAAATACTTCTCTTTATGTTCAGAGTATTCAGAATCCCATTAAATTTAGAATAGTGTGCTAGTAGAAATGCATGTGAAGAAGCACTGTAAAAAGTGCTAATTATTCATGAGCCACCTGGTTTCCTCTTTGTTTCCCAGCTAACCATGTTCTGAGGCTAGGGAAAACATAGAAGAGAACTAGACAGCATGATAATGCTGAAATATAAACTACTGTGTTGAAAACAATTAAGTCCAAATGGTTTTAGGAAGTTTTCTTGATTTATGGTTGTTTGTACTCCCTGAAATTCCTGCAACAAGGTTAAAAGAAAAAGTCAAGAAATGAACTAGTAACATTTCCACTCTTGGAGAACTGAAACAAAGGAAACTTTAACTTTAGTTCATTAGGAAATAGAATGGATTTTTCCTTCTATTATTGAATAGAAGAAAAATTGTATTTGTATGTTAATTAAGTTACAGTAGAATTTGCTTTAGGAATAAGTTACACGCTATGCAACTTATTTCATCTCTCAGTTCAGAGTATATTGCTAAAAGGCTAAACTCTATTCCAGATTGCAGTGTTGATAAATGTTTCTGTGCCACTTCATTATGTTTTAGAGAATTTTTTCTTTTTTTGATGTCAGCACTTAAGCATTTAAGAAGCCGTGGGGTAGGTACAGCAATGAATTCCTGACTGGTTTCTTCTTTTGCCTTTTACCCTACTATATGAACTGAAGAAAAACTCACTGTTTTGTCTTCCTTTTCTGATCTGAGGTCAGCAGGAAGGCCTATAGAATCTTATGAAAGATGTTCAGAGATACAGTTGATACCTTTTTTTTTAATATTCTCAAGTGGTGGGAGCTATATAAATGCAAACTACCCATATTATTTCCTATCATATAAGATTTTCAATTGTGCTTCTCCTCCAGAATCCCTGTGTTCTCTTGAATGATGAAATTGCAAATGTTCCATGAACGTCAGTGCAATTTATTATCATCTTTCATTCAGAGCATTACAAAATGATTTGCAGATGCAGGTGTTGCTAATGATTTTCAGCCACCCTCCTTAAAGACTGGAGAACATAATTGTCCCTGTTTCTATAACAAGGATGAAACTACCTAACTAAAATGAAAAGGCCAGTTTGGAAGGTGAGTCTGTGTTGCCTACTACATCTTCTTGGGGCTCCTTTATACTTTCTTCTACTTTTTCTGCTTTTCCTGTTATTTTTGCTTAGTGGAATCCATTGGCTGTGTGGGAAGTAGATTTTTTTTTTTTTTTTTTTTTT
>VZRN01002190.1:1995967-2024310 GCA_013397935.1 Dasyornis broadbenti
TTTTTTTAGTGTACAGAAGGTGCTTTAGCTGAAAAGGAAGGGGTAAGGGAGAAAAACAAATGCTGCTTGACAGGCCTAAAAAAGTATGTTGCAATATTAAACTATGGACATCATGGCTCTTTGTTATCTAAAGACTCACAAACTTCTGTTTATTCCTAAAATGTACTTCAACAGCTTCATTTGCAGTATCTCACAGATTGCCTCTGATTTTGGTTCCAGAAAGTCCTTTGTTAATAGGAGGCATTATGTATTATTTTATCATGGAAGTTTTGAAGGGGATGTGTGGCAAAACATTTCTGTCTGTATCTCATACAATCCTGAGTTAGGCTTCCTGGTAAGAAAATCTCTGAGAAATTAAAGGTGTAAATGGAGGCATACTAGAGGCACTAAATGTTTCAGAATGTACAAGTCTATAGACTTGACCTCTTGTTGGTGAGGACATTGGATCCAAGATCCTGGTGATAGGAATGACTCTATCAGTAGAAAAAAGACAAGATTCCTTCTCTCTGAAGGACTGAGCATGTGTAGTTGGTCCTGGTTGCACAGAGATGCAGAGATATTCAGCCTTCTTTCACTGCAGCCTCAAATGGAGAAAGTACTGTAAAGCATTAGCTGCAAATTAAAGCTTTTTTTCCATAGGGAAGAACCCTTGGGGGAAGTTGGTGCAGTCATGTCAGCTCTCTCTTGAGGCAAACCCTCTTAGGCATTACTGTATAAAGGGATGCAATTTGAAGCCACATGCCAGTGGGAATAAGTCAAGTGGGATGGCTCATGTGGCCGATGTCAAATGTATTTTAGATGTGGTTATGATATTTTTGTTTTTATTGTCTTTTAAAGTGAAGCTGTACATACCTTGCTTGTGGCAGCTCTCTGAAGGTTCAGTGCACACTTTTTATTTGATTTTGATTAAAATTGATGTTTCTGCCAGCCTTAGTGAGCTCATGAGTGAGATACCTGAGTTTGATTCCTGGATTTAATTTTTTCACTGTTGTATGGTGAGGGGAATCCCTGCCTCCCTCTAGAAGGAAGGCAGAGCTTCAGATCTCTGTGCAGTAACTCCATTAGGGGTGGGATGGCTTTGATGGACTCCACAGGAGGGGTCTTTACCACTAATTAGCTGCAGATACATGCCGTGTAGGCATTCCCAGCAACCTAAGCTCCCCAAACACAGAAAAGACAGGATTGGTGCAAGTCTCCCATCCCTCCTTGATAATCCTATTTCATGTTAATAGGCAAAGATCACATCTTGTGAAGAACAGAGTACTCTGTCCTAGGTTTTTGTAGACCTTTGTCTTTCTCCAAGGGCTGAGAACAAAGAATAGTTCTTTTTTGACTCAGCAGAGATGAATATGGCAGGCTGTAAAGTTCTTGTGCAATTAGTCTGGGCTTAGTACAGCACATTGTTACTAAAGTGTGTTCTTTATTAAGAAAGCTGAGCCAGGCTTACTGGCTTAGATAAACTATCCAAGGGTTGGTGAAGTAATTAATAAATGTGCACTGTCAAACCAACTAATTTGTTTAATTTTGAACAGGCAATGTTTATAGATATTTAAATCATCTTATGAAATGACTGTCCAGAGTCATGGCAGGATCATGATCTATGCAGTGCTGCAGACAAGCAGACCGGTTCCCTCCCTTTGCTGCAACACCACTGAGCTCTGTAGAGGACAAGCGCAGCCCTACTGCGTTGCTGTTTCATGGTTATTTAATTCAGTCCTAGTGGTAGGAGGTAATTCTGTCCTTGCTGGAAGTAGCTCCTTTCCTGGTACAGACATTTGCTTTTGTGTGGCTACCAGGTGGATAAGACTAGAGAGCAGACCTGGCTGAAAGCTAAGTCATTCTGGTTTCTGTCTTTTATTTTCTTCTTTCTTTTTTTTTTTCCTTTGTCCTTGGGCTCTCTGAGCTAGCTCAGCACACGGCCAAACAAGCACTAATACTGACACCCAGGAGGGAGTAGGAATACCAAGCCAAGGGAGGTGGCAAGGGCAGAGTCAACTTCCACTTTAGGCAATTTAAATTGGTAACAAAACTGCAACCTGAGTTTACATGCCTGTTTGTATAAATTGAATAGTTTACTGACTTCTGGCAGGGGTTGTGTTTGGGTTCTCCAGGGTCCAGGCACAAAAATGTCAGAAGCTTCACTATAGTGACTGAGTCTTTCAGCTTCCTGTGCTGTTCTTTGCCAAATTAAATAGAGCCAGAAGTCTCAGCACCAGCAGCTGTAGGGAGTTAATCCCACCCAGATCCAGATTAGCCATGGCACATTCTTGTAACCATAGGCACGACAGTTTAGTATAGACAGCTGTTCTAATAAACCCATCTGGGAATCCTGCCCTCACAGGAATGTTTGATGTGTGCTGGTCACAGAAGTTGTGTCCAAGTTATGGTAAGACAAACTGGTAGCCTGGATAACAGTTGCGTGTTTTTGTCAGTGTTGTGATGGCAATGCTATATGGGTATCAAAAATGACATGATTGGTTTTACTTTAGAAGTAGAATGTATTTATCTCTCTACCTGAGTTGTGTAGGTACAATGCCAGTACTCATCTCCTGTGTTGTGATGCCTATTTGCTTATCCAGTAGAGACTTGCTACAGAGACAGTAGGTGTTGAGATGGACAGCCTGCTTCCCACCCTGAGCAATAATCTTTTTTCAAAGAGAATTTTCTTCCCTGCCGGTTTTGCTCTTGTGGCCTGTCTTGGAATCATTGTTGACGGTACTGGCTGAATGTTTTGTGGAACAGAAAGACAGGGATACTTAAAATGTAGGGTAATGATTGTATAGAAGGACAACTTTTGACTGGGTAAATGGGAGTAAAACGTTTAAAGTTGTTTGGAGCCATAATTATGGGTCACCTTGGGTAGTTGCATGGCTTGAGCACCAGACTTTGAATATCAGAGTCGGGGATCTGATCACAGTTTAAGGGGAAAAAAAAAAAAGTTTTGCCATAGTTTATTGGGATGCTAAAAGTTCACCTGGGTTCCAAATGGAATTGATAATTTCATTGCTTAGAAATTACCAAGGAATTGCTTCCAAAAGACTGTCCATGAAGTGTCAAACACTCAAATTTTTAAAGGCTGGGAGTATGGTCAAGGGTAGTTACCTGTATGTTTCCTCTGATCCTGTGGTCTTCTTTTGCCATCTACTTCTGGCTGTTGTTGAAGACCAGATTTGGGGCTAGATAGAATAATGCTGACATACCTGTATTTGTAACTTCAAGGGAGAATATTTTTAGAAGTTGCAGAGTCCAGTAAATAGAGTATGGCGACCATAAGCACAAGAGCTTGGTGTAGACAGCTGTTCTGATAAACCAGTATGGGGATCCTGCCCTCATAGGGGTGTTTATGTATTGGTCACAGACGCTCACAAGGTCATGGTGACAAGGTTTGATAGCTGCTTTGATAGGGTCGGTAGTCTGGAAGGGAACACGTTACCTTCTCAGCTGTGCCATTAGTGTGCTGTTCAGCTCAGGACAAGTTATTTCATCTGTTTGACTCAACTCTCCTCCTGACACACACCCCTTTTCTTTGTTGCCATTTCAGTTGTCATCTCTGTCAGCTGAGGACCTTCTTAGGCCATGTTTGCACAGTCACAAGTGAGGCAATGCATTTCAAAGACTTGGCTCTGCACTGCTGGAAGTTCTGCCTCTCAGCAGGATTTCATTGTGGCTGGATATTAAAGCAGGTTAAATCAAACTATCCTGAAGCATTGCCATGAAAATGGTTTACGCTAACTTTGAAATTGTAATAGGTCACAATAGCACACATGTGTCAGGTAAGATGGGGTAGTGTCCCAAGGGGTCCTAACTCACCAGCTTCCCATTGTGCCAACAGGGTCCCTCATGTTCTGCTTGGTGCTTTGCCCAAAAGAAGCTCTCAGTTAATTTTTTTTGTTGCTACTCACTACTCTAGTAATAATAACAATAGTGATAAATCTGAACATCTGAGCAGTATAATTTTGCTGTTCAACCTCTGCTGCTCCTTTGATTAGGGAAAGATTTAATGCTTTAATTTGAGGCATGTTTTGTTAAAGAATAGAAGGCTTTGATTCGCATGTTTATAAAGGGGTGCACTTCCTGAGCAGAATGGAAAACATTCTTTGGTAGTAAAGGATGTCGAAAGTACAGGCACTCCCTGCAGCTGATGGATTTGTTCTGGACTTGTATTTATCAGTACATGTTAAAAGAAAAAAAAGTTGAAGTATTGTTCCACAAACAAGGTAAATTATATTCTTTCCTACATTTTTTCTGAGATTGGTGCAAGACCTTAAGCTCCATCTGAGTAACTTCTTGATGTTAGGACACCTTAGTTGCAGGATATTTTTTTTGTTGCTTGGTTCTTTTTTTGTTTGGTTGGTTATCTTTTTTTTTTTAATTTTTGTTACTTTATACCCATTCCTTTCCTTTATATTTTTTCAAGTGACTGTATCTAACATCAGCAATTATTTTAGAATGATGTTTGCAAATAATATGCAACTTAAATAAAATTAAATTTTACTGTATTAGATAATTTGAATTGCAAATATAAAACTCCCAAGACAAACACCAGCAAACTCCCTTGATGATTTGTCTTCCTGGTCTTTTAAAAAGACTGGTGACTGATTCTGATAGCAAAGATAGATATTTTTCTACCTTTTTTTTTTTTTTGAGGGAATTAGAGTTAAGTGCCTATTCTACAGTAGAGAAAGAACATTTATTATGTAAACCATTGGTCTTCTAGCTACAGTTTGGCATTATGATTTTATCAACACTATACAGTATCACTAATATGAGCCAGAGCTTAGATTTGCTACTGTCACTGTAACGTGTTTGTTCTAAAACTATTATTGTCAGCCAGCTGCTGCAAGTCCACTACCACATTCTAGCATCCTCTCTGAGAACAGCTAGGCTTAGCGTATCATCCTCCTGGCACAGAAAGCGATGTGGTTTTGAGCTCTGTAGGGTGCAATCAGAGCAGAGAAGTGCTGTTCTCCAGGAGCAGCACATAATAAGTACTGAGTTTTAATCTCTTCAAAACCTGCATGAGCATCTCTGGCTTGGCCAAAACTTAAAGATAAGAATTTTCAGGGTTCTTAAAAGTAGGGGTGAATTTAGTACAGTTTGAAAGACCTGAAGACCACTGTGGCTTGAGCAGAAGGAAAACTTGCAGTTGTTCTCTAAAAGCCTGACTGATATTGCCCCTTTTGAGAAGGTGCAGCATGTCTGTCCTTTTCTCTTGTGCAGGACGAGTCGATTGCTGTAGGCATAACCCTCCTCAAATGCTTTTGAGAGTCTAGCTGTGGCCTCCACTCTGTAAATTGGAAGGCTGTGAATCCTGGCTTGCCCTGCAGAAAGTATATTGTGTATTGTAGGCTCTTTATGATCTTTTCCCCTTAGCACACCTTCACAGAGCCAGACACAATCCAGCCCATTATCTGTATGTGAGAGTTTTCACTATTACAGACTTGTAAAAGTTTCTATTAGCAATTCTGATCTGTAAAGGACAATTGGAGGCTGAAAGAATGGCAAATGCAACCTGGATATAACTTTTTGATCCCAAAACCCAATTAAATTTGCGGTTTTAAAGTGCATGTGACTCCTGAGTTCAGCTCTAATACTAGATTTATATTATTTCCTGGAATGAAAGTCACTGCAGACAATTTCCAGAAGAGCATAATAATGATCCAGTGAAAAATGAATCCAACTTTTGACTTTTTTTTTTTTTCCCCAACAGAAATAAGATAGGGAACCAATTTAGTTTTATATTGCCTTTTCTTTTAATGCTCAGTAACTTTCCTATCATCAGTGACTTTCTTTTCCAAGATATCTACTTCATTAGTGCTGCTGTTTCTACCCAGTGTTTGTGTGCATTTGTCTTGACATGGCTAGTGCTATAGTGCTACCACACATTTGGGAATAAAACCCACAGAATATTGGTTGAAATACATTATCTAATATCCTATTCATAAGCTCACTTATAATGAATAATTAGCATTCTGTGAACCATGTGTTTCCTTTTACATCCTGCATAGGTCCTCTGCCTAAAATGATGCTTCCACCTGATCAGTTTGGGTAAGGGGGAACTTTAGACAGCAGTAATCATGAATGCTCTGTACTTAGCTTTTGTCTGGCTCAAAACAGCCTTCGTGCTTCTGAATTATTATTAGAGACACTTAAGTTTTGGACTAGCAGTACCCTGTCTGTGCCTCATTTTTAGTTATATCACAGGACAGCTTTTGTCTCACAAGAAGACTATTATCTTAATTCTGCTGTTTCTTGGAGTTTGTGGCCCCTTTTGCTCTTACAGATCTCTAGGAAAGAGACCTGAGTTATGTCAAAGATGAAAGCAAGTGTCCTTGCCCTCCTCTTCACTCCCCTTTGTGATCTCTTTGCTCTGGAGCTTGGCAGGTTCTGCATGTAGTATGAGGTTTTCTGGTCTGAAAAGTGAGAGCTTTGGGGAAAGCCATAAATTATTCTTAGGGAGAAAGAGACTACCAGTTCTGTTTTCCATGAAAGTAAATGAAGGTGTGTGAGAAGACTTCTGTGGAGTTGAGCTTTTTTTTTTCCTACCTTTGCTGCCTGGTTGGTAATTTTGGGGGTACTATCTACATTTATCATAATGACATTTTTGTCCAGCAAGGCTGTACTCTGATAATAAGCAAGAATGGGAAGTGCAAATGTGCTTTCTTGTTGTTACTGATGGACTTGCATAGACATGAATGAAGCTGGTTTTTTCAGCCTCCTGAAGTTGGAACAGTGCAACCCATTTGACATCCTCCTCTAACTTCAAGTGACCAGGGAACAAATTGAGTAAAGCTCTGTCTAGTGTATGTCTAGGTAGATTTCAAAAATAGGTGCATCTTCATATTCTCTCTTTAGTTTGAATATGAATGGCAGCCTTTGGTTGCTACTGTTTGAATGCTTTCCCAGATAAAGCCAGCGTAGTTGTGAATTAGAAGCATATTCATTTTTACTTCTCAGAGTTTTTCTTTTACCTGATTTGAGTTCAGTCCAGAGACAGAGCAGAGGGACACATACATGGTAATTTAGTTCCTGGATTACCCTAGATTTGCTATAACCACAAACACAAGGGAATAAATGCTGTTAGAACAAGTTTCAGCTCAGATGAATGTTAACTGAAGATGAAAATCACTATGAAAAAATAGAACTGTTGCTGCTAAATCAAAACAATACATCCTTTTTGAACCTTCTGGGAAAGCCCTTCTTGCGCAAAAGATCTTCTGTGAATCAAAAAAAATCCATTAATTCCTCTTATCTCTTCCCTGTTTCACATTAGAAGATACCTTGACTATGATGATCATCATCTTTTATACTTTCTCTGCTGTCTTGACCAAATACAGAGTATGACTCTGTGGTCAGTTTAATCTTCATTTCAGATGATGAGAGGAGAGGTGCTTATTTACGTCCAAAATGAAAAGCAAAAACATACATCCAGCTGAACTTGGTGATTCACCAAGATGTTGGAGCAATGCTTTTTCTGTGAGCAGCTAACTTACTCAAGCTGATGCTGATTTACTGAGTAAACCTCTTTTGGATGATACAGAGTTTATTGCATCTCTCAGCATTGCCTCATACAGGGAAAATTCAACAGAATTAAGACTTGACCCCCTAAACCACCTTTTTTTTTTTTTTTCCCTTTCTGTCTATTTTCCCTTATTTTCACTCTAAGGCAGTTTGATAGTTGACCACTTTGCATCTTGAAAGACAAGTAATATGCCTTGGGCCCCCTCCATTTGGTGAAGCATGATTCAGGAAACTAGGCTATGTCTCTTAATCTATGTTTTTTCAGACTCTGGAGAAAAACATTGTGCTGTTGGTGCTGGTTTTTGAGCTGAAGTTCCAATCTGGATAATGTATCCCTGGATGTGGCATACTGAGCTTGCAGAGCTGGTCTGCAATGCAGTCTGGGACCAGATGAGGAAATGGATACTTGAATGAAATCATTATTACTCTCACAGATGCATAAAAGTAGACATACAGTAATGGTTTAGACAAAATGTATTGTTTAAAGACCATGTTAAATGGATTCCTTCAGGAAGGCTTGTGATTTTATGGAGAATGCTGTCCAAGCAAGAAAGATCTGTTCTTCCTTAGTCCAACACAGTAATTGAAAATGATTTGGAAATTTCAGTCTGCTTCATATGTTCCTCTCCAGGCCAAATACCTGCAAAAATAAACATTATACTACTTTTTCCATCAAGACATGTTTAGAAGCCCTGTTTCTAATCAGACAATTTTTGAAGCCTAATATTATACTCTGAAATTAGAGCAGTAGTCTTCTCAACTGATTCACATGTTTTTCCAAAGTAAATTTAAGACATTTTTTCTGTTAAACTTCAAAAATGTAGTCCTATGGAACTTTTAGGATTTGAAGGCAGAGAAATCGCTTTGCCTGGAGTCACATAGGCCAAATGGCCTCAGGTTTAGTGATATAGAAAATCACCCATTGTGTTTCTTTGTCATCAATCTGTTACCAGTTCTTTAAGTGTGTGTCCTCAGGCCTTTTCTGTGCATTGGTGTATATTGAGAGAAAACCATATACAACTTGTCTCATTCTATGTATTTATATTCCAAGGAATGCAGCTGGGAGGAAGAGGTGGAAATTTTTTTTACAGAAGATCTTTGATCCCTTGGATCATGATTGATAGGAAGAAAGGTATCTGTATTTAGTTTAAAATCCTCTTTCTTTGAACAAGATGAACCATAAGCACAACTTTGCTAGAAATAAACAGATCAGGGAGGAAAGAGTCAGACAGTGACTTGGTTACTGTTACTGGGAGCATGCCCTGCAGTTCATATCTTTAGAATATATAATAATTTTAGAAGTTGCTTATTAGCTTTTTCCCTAGCTTGTACTTGGGAACCAATGTGTATTTCTGTGTATAGGAAATGACCAAGAAATAAAGTATCATGTCTATATTTTTAGTAAGCAAATAATTAACATCCTTTAATTCTGGTTTCATACAAGGTGCTGAATATTTCACTCATTTGCATGTGCACAGACAGGCACACACATATGCATTGCTTGTCAGGTTATCCATTTGTAGAGATTAAAGCTGTGTTTGCAGTCTATGATGTGCCTTTAACCTCTTTATTACCAAGATGTAATTATAAATAAGGTATCAGATTTCCTCTTTGCCATGTTATTTCTCAATATGTGAGCAAGTCTATGCACTAGTTCTGATTTGTAGGTTTTCTTACATGTAGAAGTGATTTTTTGACATCAGTGTTTCTCTGAAGGGGTCTAATAGTGTAATAATAGACTGTTTTGCATTATACAGAAGTGTTTATTTTCAATGTCTACTTTTGCTGCTCAGAAAGTGGTAGGTATTTGGTGCACTGTGTTTGCATGAGAAGAGTGGGCTCAGTGCACTATTTAAAGGTTTAGTTACATTTGAGAGATTGCATGATCCTGAAGAAGTGCCTGGTGCAAACCTCAGTTTTTGTCCCAAGTGTGTGATGATGTTGCATAAGCAGAGTAGCACACAAGCACAACTGCCTCTTGCTGTGCTAGAGTAGTTTTCCAATTTTAGCTTGTCCTTAACTGGTCTGAAATCTTTATCCTGCCTTCAGTGCAAAGATACTGTATCAATAGGCATGGATGAGCAGTGTGAGGAAGCTAATGTTGCAGTCCCCAGCATTGCTGAATCCCATTATGATGGTTAAGAATTGTCCTGAGAGTAAAAGCTTGAGGCTCAGAAGGCAATGTTTGTAGGCTTACTAAAAAATGGTGAGTCATTCCTGACCTGGCATCTTGTTTACAAACATCTTCTTGTGCTAGTGAGGAAAACCTTCATATCATTAGCCATCTCCTGAAAAATGTTCTCTTCTTTCCCCTCACCCATTGGCTGTGTGATCGTTATGAAATGATATAAGACTGGACTATGGGGGTTTTGTTTTCTCCGTTTTCCTATGGGATCCTAAAAGGTTATGGTATCCAACTTGTATTTGAGCCTCAGTGGAGATTGGCTGTCGGATTTTCATTGCAACATAATATATCATGAATATTAAAACTCCTAAAATATGTAGCTGTGTGTGCATTTCTGCAAGTACTACAACTCTTGCAAAAGCAAAGCAGAAATTTGCTGAGCTCTAAACAAAATGCTTTTTTCCTTAGAAGATGTTTCACAGTACAGATATCATGAACAGGTGGGGACAGGGGTTCACCAGCTTCATATTGCTGATGGTGATGCTGGTACCAGGTTATGATGCTGGCATTGGGAGCAGCATTCAGACATGCACAAGAGAAGATGTTTGGGCAGCAGTTTCATACTGCTCTGCAGAATGAGTGCAGCAGTTTGGAAAAGTCTTGATTCCTTTTTGAGCAAAGGCATGGTGGTTACAAATACTGAGGCATTTGCTAAGGGCCTCTGTGCTCAGTTTGGGTGGTAAATTACATTTGAGCCAAACATAGAAACCCAGCAGTTTCTGTGGAGCTGCCTGTGGAGTGGGATGCCACACAAGTAGCCTCAGCAAATTCTGGTCTTCTTTGCTAAGAATGGAACCAGGAACAAATGTTGAATTTTTAGTTTAATACATGCATCTTCTACTATTACTAAACACAAATGTAGTCATGGAAATCTGTATGTCTTCCGTGTGAAATCTCTCCTTTATAACTGTTTCCTCATAAGGTGGAGCAAAGCTACCAAAAAAAGAAGTGATTTTATGATGCAAACAATGTTTTTCCTATTTAGCTTTCTGAAAGCAAACCTGAAATAAATAGTTGTGCAGCCAGAGTACAATTTGCAAGCAGTATTTGAATAAAGATAATAAAGAAGAATTACAGTTCACTATAAGAACTCAGTTTAGTTGCATCAGTCTTAATGCAGTGTTACATATTCTGCATTTATAAAAGTAAAAGGAAGTGATAGTGGCCTTAAAACCTCAATAGCGCAATGTAGGCAGATGCCAGTAGAATTCAGTCTTCATTAAGAAAACAACTTTTAGTATTGCAATAGATTATTTTTTTATTTAAGACTTCTCTGTATCTTTATCCTTCTTGGTCCCAAGGACTTGCTAAGTTCTGAAATTCAGGATGTATGAATGATGCAACTTTACAAATGAGATATATGTGCAACAAAAATCATTCCACTGCCAGTCTGTTAATTTATCTAAGTAGATGCTGTTCTATCAATTTGTTTTGCATTCCTATCATTTTAGTTTGTAAACCTTTTGGAGCAGAAACATCTGACTTTAGGTTGTGCGGGGAATAGGGTATTAGCTTGGACTTGCCAGTGCTGCTAGGAAAAAACCTTAAAAGTATGTTTCTGGTGAGAGGGAGAATATCTCAAAGTGGGAGAAGTAATGTAAAGTAGAAGTGTAAACTTGCACTTGCCACATTTCATTTCTGTTTGGGCTTTGTAGTATACATCTCAAAAGGCAGGTGGAAACGGTAGTGAATAACAGCTGAGAAGAACTTCTATGTTCTTTTCCTGAATGCATCACATTGAATATGGTAAAATGAGAGAACATGATTTTATACTATATTTGTACGAAATAATCAAATAGGATTACTCCATGGCTGTTATTAAAGAACTGTTAGTATAATTCTTAACTGCCTATCTGTGATTTGATGAAGGATTTGTTAGTGAATGTTCTCATTTGATTAATTAAAGTTATATATAATATCAAAGTGATTGTAATTTAGGCAGGGGTTATTTTTATTGGAAAAAAATGATAAAATCCTATTGATTTGCTAAAGTGAACTTTGATGTTATTTTTAATCAATACCTTTTAAAGACTCTATTAATAAATTATTGTGGAATTTGAAAGTTCAGTCATATATATTGTTTCTCATGTTTTAGGGCTGGGTTTTCCTATGCTGAGACTTCCTTGTAGAAATAAAACAATTAATGGAGGATGGCTTCTCTTCTGTGCTTTTTCACAGCAGGAATAGAATTCCTGCCTTACCCTATTGCGTTCTTTACGCTGCTCTCGAAGGGATTTAGATCAGACCCATAAATCTCAGCTCAAGTCTGTAGGCTATTTGAAGGCATTTCTATAGAGTCAGGTTTTTTCCATTCCTATTCTGTTCACATGATTCACAGTTTTTGACTGAAGAAAATGTTCGTGATACCTTCTGGCAAAATCACTCATCAGGGGGTTGGGTTCTACTTCTCATAATTAGAGAGAACGGGAGGAAAAGTCATAAGCGTCACTGGTGGTACCCAGAGTGAATCTGTTTACACCTTTTCTGTGACTGTGGGAGGTGGTGTTGATTCCAGACCATGTCCCAAAGCAAGATCCTTCAGGCCTGTAAAAGGCAGGAATGTTTTTCTCCATTACTGCCACATCCTTGAAGCTTTGTTTCTGTGAAAGCTCCCAGCTCCATATTAGGCATGACTAAGCTCATCTGGTCAAAAGGCAAGATTACCAAACATGTTCGTAGGGGCTCGTTTTCCGTATTTTGGAAGTTCTTTCCTTAACAGTACCTTGTTTTGCCTTCGTGTGTTTCCTTGGTAATAGGGAAGTTGTGGTCTGAAAACAAAGGAGTCTGACTATTCATACCAGGTAATTTGTTCTGTCTTTTTGCAGATATACCCTTTTTCAAGGCAAATGAGAGAGAAAGATGACTCTGCCATCATATGCATGGTTTTAAAATGGTTCAATAAAAATCTCAGTTCTAAAAGTATATTGCTGACTCTATGTAATATTCTTTAATGAAGAGCTAGATTTTTTTAATGAAGAGCTAGATTTTCAAAATTGGAGGTGCCTGACTGTGCTGTTCCTCACACTGGCCAGTACCTAATCACAAGTGATACCCTGAGCAACAGGTGTATTGGTACAGTTGGCCAGAGATACCAAGGAGGTTGGAGGTGTATAAATACAGGATTTGAGGAATATATTGGTTCATGGCCTAGTTGTCAGCATCTGGCTTTAATTCTCCTGTAGGAACTGTTCTGCTGTCCTTGTAAAGGGGGGGTTAAATAGAGAATGGAGCTAGTATTTAAAAACTAACTTAGAGCTGACTGCTGAGTGAAAGAAATATCCATGTGTTTTTAATAAAATCTAAGGAAAAGTTATAAAAGATTTTAAAGATGACTGTTCATCTTCCTCCTCTCTAGCCTTATCAAACAGTAATTTGGAGATGTTCTGTTTGGAGTGAATGGGGAGTTACTGCATGAGTTTTGGTGGGGTGGAGCGACACTGTTGTGTCCTGTAATGCTTCTCCTCTTATTACCTTCAGTTATTCTTTTTGTATCTCTACAACAGCAGGAAAAGATTTTCCTTACATTAAAGTAGGGCTCTTTCTTTAACTCTTCACTTCCACTGATACTTCATCACAGCTAGTTTTATTTCTAACCATCAGTGACGATGTTGTGCAGTTCTTTAAGAGCAGTTTGTGAGGGCTGCTGTAAAACACAGGTTGGTGCTGTTCAGAAGTTCTGTGGACAAATGTGGTTTGAGTTATACATCACATAACTGAAGTTATAATGAGGTTTGACCATGGATTAATGAAGGGTTCTGTGGTCTCTTGTAATCTGTGAATTTGTCTAATCAGTGTTGCAAACATCTTACTTGTGATGGATCTACAGCTGAGTTTAGTGAAATATTAATAGCTCTTAATAGAAACAATAGCTATTAATAGAAAAAAACAATCATCATCTCTTCTTCCAAATATCAATCAATTTGTATGTCTCCTGATTAGGGTATTTCTTTTAGTTTGTTTTGTGTGTTTGGTTTTGTTTTTTTTTAACCCTGAGACTATACAAGTGCAGGTAACTCTGTTCCCAGCCTTACTATAAAAGCAGTTTTATTGGATAGGAACTTTAAGTTCTCCACTGTAGTCAGTTTGGGGAAAAGTTTCAAGATAGTGTATGGATGGTGAGTGTGCAAATCCTGTTTGCAGGATTATAGAGGTTGAATGAGAAACTAATTTGATATGGCATGTTGTTTTTTCATTTGTGAGTCTTGAAAAGTTAATCTGTAATGTCAGACAGCACCAAAATCAGCATTCTTAAACTAATTGTGAAATTCTTTAGATTTGCAGTGAAATAGGGATGGAAAATATACATATAGTGACTCACTGGAAGGGTAGGAGCCTTAGTCCTCTAAATTTAAATTTGTTTTGCAGTTGTGGATAGTACAAAAGGTGGAGAAACTGAAAGCCTTTTTTTTTTTGTTTTTCTTTGACACCTTTTGATTGGAAATGTGAAGTGGCACAATATCTGTTACTGTCCTGTAATTGCTCCTTTTACACATTTAACAGGTAGGTCCCATCAGGTTTTATTTTTCTTTTACATACTGTATCCTCTGTTGTAAAATTCCTTTGAATTTAGGTGTGTTACTGGGACTGAACCAGGGTAAAGGGAAGGAGAACAAAGCCAAAGTTCTCCCTGACTAGATATTTCTGAGTTGTCTCTTTGCTTGTGGCAACTTCTCTCTTTCCTGGCAAACTATTCTATTCTTTGAGCTGCTATTCTTCTTCTTAAAATCCTATGATGATGAATACTGAATGCTGAACTGAAGCTCCAGTTTCCCTTGGGAATGTTTTCCTTTCTGGATGGTCTGTTACCAAAGACTATCTGTGTGCAAGTTGTTTGTCTTGCAGCATCAAATGGCACCTGGATGGGAGCTGTCAGCATGAGAGCAACGATGCTGTTCAGCCAGTGCCACACAAATAACTGGTGACTGACTTTCCCCCGACATCCTGCCCAGCTAGAAGTTCTCCTTGTCTTTCTCAGATCTCTGCTGGGATGATGAGGGCTTTCTAACCCTCATGGAGTCTAAGCATGTTACAACCCAAAGTAAATGGGATAGAGATGGGTGGAGGTAGCTTTGCATTGCTCCATCTCAGGCCTCAGGCTAATTGCACAGGAGTTACTAAAATCCCCTGCTGTGTAGAATTAGCTAGGTCCTCCTTGCATGTGAGTGTGAGAGCTCGGCTTGGAATTCTACGGTAACACAGCGATGTCTTTAAATAGTACTACAGAGCCTTGTAAATTTAGGATTTGTTTAGTCTTTCATTGTTCTAAGGAATCTTCAATTATAGCACTGGTTTATGCATGAATGTATATTATTAAACCAGTTTTTAAAATGCATAATGCTTGGAGAGTGGTGTTTCACGAAGTTGAAACTTGGCATTATAAATTCATTCTTTTGCACTTGAGTGAAATATGAAGAAAGAGTGCAAGTCTGTCAGAAATTAACTCCTTGTGGTCCTTGTTTTGGCTAAGCAATGGGGTTGCCTCCTTTGTTTCTATGATAACTTGAAGTATTTCCGTGCGCTAAAGATTTTTTGTTAAAATCGTCAGGACATCCCTTCCAACCAATCAGTCTATCTCTATCAGTCCATTCCCTGTACAGGTTCAAGTGAAAACTCCAAACAAATCCATTTTATGCTGAAGTTTGCAGGACCTCATAAATGCTAAGTCAGAGCCAATATGAAGTCCTCCATTTCTTGGGATTAATGAGCAGTCATCATGACCAGGTTAAGGGGTGGGAAGAGAAAGAGAAGAAAAAAAGCCCAAACTACTACTTGTTCAAACTTGTTTAGTATACCTGTGCCTTTTAAACAATTCTTATTGTAAGCAAATTTTTCATTGAAATTCAAGGTAAATTTTCTAGCTAGTCACATTGGTTTTAGAAAAAAAAAACCAACCCTAATCTTCGTGGAAAGGAGTCTGATACCCTGAAATGATGATGTGTAAGTACACCTTGTGTTCTTTCATTTTGCCTTGAATTTTTAAGATATGAAGGGTACATTTGGTTCCTTTTCCCAGACTTTTATGTACAACATGAGGGCCGAAAGTATGCTTTGGGAAGTGAAAGCTGACATTCCTAGAGGATCATTTGTTTGGAGGAGCTGGGGGTTTTAAACAAAACGTTAAATATAAGAAAATTAGAAGAACTGTCAATGATGTCATTACCTGAATGCAGTTCAGATCAGCAGTGCTGAAAAGTTGTCATCGGATGGTTACAAGATGGCCTGTGACACAGAGCAGTTTTCTCAGAGACAGGTGTGTATTAGGTTGATGCAACAAAATTGCTACCTGCAGAAAGATAGACAGAGCTGCACTTCCATTCTTCACATTAACTTCATCTGCGGCGAGGACTGGGGGACCATGCTAATTGGGAGGGCAAGAAATACTGTGCGATTACTCTGGGGAGAAAAGAGTCTTCGTGAACTGAGAAGAAACCAAGTTCATAATTGTCCTGGATTGGAGCATTGTTGTAAATTAAAAGCACATTTAAGTGTGGTTTTGCTAGAGTTTCCTTCAGAGACTTCATTCCCCTTTCAGTCTGTTACATCAGTTCCATCAGAGAATGTAACTCGGACTTTTTCTTTATTTTTTATTTTGTGTGTGTGTGCACACTTTGATTGCAAAACACAAATTTGACCTGCCACTGTGAGTGCAAAGAAGTTTTGATGTATGCTTAGGCAGAAGGATGTCTAGCACTTGCCTTAGAGTGACTTGACAGAAAGGCTTTTAATTCCTGTGTATTTTAATTCCTTCTAATATAGAGACCTGGCACCCACTTCTGAGGGCAGCTGAGGTCAGTGTTACCACACGCATGCTCTCATAGATTGTTCCTTTCCTTGTAACACAAGAATATTTGCAATCTGTTCAAAACTCACTGATTTATGTTTTTAATTGTAGAATGTGCACAGGGATGTATATGCTCCTAAACCCCACTCCTTTTGTTGGTGGAGGCCTCATAGAACTGTAAGTCATACAAATAATCCCCTTTGGAAATGACAGGCATAGTGGGTGAAACATCTCAAATTCCACAATCAGCATAATAGAATCCTGAATTTGAACTCAAAGCTCGTGAAAGCTCGTGAGATGCAGTCCAGAGCTTCTATCAGAGAATGGTTCTTTGTGTCTCTTGCAGTCATTTGTTTTCAAAGATGTTCCTGATTAAATGTCTTGACTGTGTACAGATGACCTGTAAGCAGCAGACAATAATCAGAAAGCCTTGAGATGCTTTATTTCAAAGCTCTGACCTGTGCAGGATACCTTCTGAATGTGTCTGACCATTATCTCTGATTTCTGAACCCTCTATGGCAGATATTTGTCATGAGTTCCCATGAGTGAGAGCAGAGAGGCCATTGGCAAACCTAATGCTCTTTCAATATCAGCTTGTAACATCTAAAGCAAATCAGGGAAATAATGTTTACGTAGCATGGTCATGAAATCATTAACAAGCTGGCTGGCAAATTAGAATTTTTTTAAAAGGAAAATTTAATTAAACAATGACATAGTTGTAGTGCAGTTTCATGTCCTCCTCCTAGACAAGCATTCATTATGAGCTTGAGTAAATATTAGATATTTATCACATAACCTGTTAAATATTTTCGTGTTAAATTTTTGTGTAACAGATGTATATTCCTACCTGGTAGGCTGCTGCTCAATATTGAATTAGAAGGACAAGTTTCTCTTAAGTTGTTTTCTTCTTTGGATGTCAGCTTGTAATGCACAAACATTGAACTGAATGAAAGATTTTACTATAGTGATTTTGTACTGGTACTGTAGGGTAAAGGCATAGAAATTGTTCTGTTGGTTTTCATGGGACATCTCTCATGCTGGCAATTGTCATAAGAGCTTTTCTTTTTTTTTTCTTAATTGGAGCAGGATGTTAATCAAGCATGCTGTGAGCTCTCTTTGGCCAAACCTGCTATGGTCTTTTGGTCTTTTCTATGAGTATTTGTGCATCCCAGCTGCCACAGCATTACATGGCAAGCTTATGTAATACATAAATACATGAGTACTTGGGTGTCAAGTGCAGGTTCCGTTCCAATATGGAAGCAAGTTTTGCTCGGTTAAATCTTCTAAGGTTCCAGTGTGCTGTTTTTTCCTCTGTTTATGTTCCATTATTCCTCTCATGATTTTCTAGTCTCTAGGAAAGAAGCTGCGAGTGATTCCTACAGTTTAGCCATGAAGCAGTTGGTCCAGGGGAGCTGGAGTGATTGCATTGCTCCTTGATCAGCAGATCTTCGTAGAAACTTAGATCTAGATCTGGAGTCTTGTGACTACAAGCATGCTTGGAACAGCAAAAGACTGTGGAGCCCGAAGGAAATGTATTATTACACCTTGTGTCTGGTTTGTCACTGTGCCACCAGCTGCAAGGGAGTTTGAGGTATGTAGCAGACGGAGCAGCTTATACAGAAACTAGACTGGCAAAGTGGAATCAGTTCTGTTGCATGTGATGTCTTCAGCAAAGGAATTCTCGTGTTATTGCCTTGTTATCTTTGTTGCTTTTTTTTCATTTCAGAAAAGATAAATCAGCTATTTGTAATTTTGAATGCATTAGGAAGCAGTCAAAACAGTGTCAGCTAGGTCAGAAAAACAGATGCATTCCTTCATTGTAATTGCATATGACAACCCTATCCATTGTTGTTATTTTAAAGGAAATTATACTGATTTTTAAATTAGTCTTTGGTTTGGTTTCTGTGCAAGAACCACAGCAGAGTTGTCTTTGCTTTGAAATTGACAAAACTGCACCATTTGTCATTCAGTAGTATAGTAGCAGCCCAGCAAATGCAATGAAGCATAACTATAAATCAAAAACTAATGTTTGCTATCGCCCTTAAAAAAAATTACTGACTTATTAGAGAGACGCTAAATGAGCCTTATTGATGTTTCATTCTGATTAAATACAAGGTAAATGCTCAATAATTGCACCTTTCATTAAAATGTGAATGTGTGATTTGCAAGCTTCCCAGCACTGCCCTTTAAAAATCATCAGAAAATATTTTGGCCAGGTGGCATTAAGTGACTACAGTTTAGCAATGTATTGGTAACTTAATAAGCTGTTGGCATTTGTTTTGGAGAAATTGTCCTTCAGATGCAAAGTTGTCAGACTGCTTGACTGTACAATCCTTCTTAACGTGAAATAATGTTATAAGGTTCCTGGTATTGGATTGAATGCTTTACCATGACTTGTGCTTGGGATCTTTGTGCATGGACTGAAATTGCTTGACAGCTGTAGGATCATTTGTGACAAACATGCCAATTTCATTATAACCACTAGTCTCATTTACATGGTAGTTCACCCATCTACTGCTGCAGCGTGCTTAGGTCTGAGCAGCTCCACGTTACAAAATGGAGCCATCACCCTCGTTATTTTTTAAGTTGTTGGAATTAATAAATGTTGAACTTTGCTATCAATACTGCAGGTGAGTTTATGCCTGGCACATGTCATTATGTGAAAGAAGATAGGGCAAATTTACATTTTTGCTTGCTTTAAATTAAGATCTGTATTAACGATTTAGGCTATTGTGTTATGAGAGCATCGATTTCATCTTTTCCGATGATTCCTTTTAATGAAATTGTTCAAGGCTCAGTTCACCACAGAAGAGAGGCTGCTCTCTGCATTATTGGAGCCAAGTTTAGGTCACAGATCTTGGCTCTTCTATCATGAGAATTGTTCAGTAGAAAACATGGACAGGCCAGAGAACAATTTTCAGCTAATTCCGTGATTGCTTTGAAAGCAGTGGTGAAAAGCACAGGAGTTAATGAGTGTCTCCATTACTTACCCATTCCAACTAATTCAGAAAGCCAAAGAGAAAAAGCCCCTGATTTTCAACTGAAGCTATTTTTTTTAACTCTCCCCAAAATAGACCTGTTTCAGCTGAGAAGGAGGCCTGTCTCTAGTGAAAGATCAAATGTTTGAAAGGCTGATTCTGCTGCTTTCTGTTCTCCTGTCTGTCAGTGGCCTTGGGAAAGTCACTTCATCTTTATTTCTGTCTTCACATTTGAAAAGATAATATTTTCCCGCTTCATTAGGATTGTGACTTTGCAGCGTTTGAGCTGCTTGAGAAAACACAAGTGCAATTAACTACAAAGTATCCCTGAGCACAATTAAACTACAGTGTTTCCTTTCTCTTAATGTGTACTTGTTATATGTTAAAAAACCAGCAAACCACCACTAAAACCCACCAAAAAAAATCCAGCCAAAAAAAGAGCCAGTCAAGATCTTCTCTGTTTCTTTATATAATGTATCTGGCATAGTGTCCTTTAAAAAGAAAGGTGAGCAGTCAGAGAAGAATACTCAAGCACAGGAATTGCACTGATAAACCAGCACCTAAATTCATAAGGAAATAATTTTCATCCATTATGCATATGTGGGTATTGAATTGGAAATGTGTTAATACATACAATGTAATTATATATGTATCTTATAAGAATATAAATATTTGTTTAATTAATTAGAATTAGTATTTATAATAGCTGTAAAGATATGTAATCATGTGTGCTTGAGTACTAACATATAGATAAAATTTAGCAGATAGACTAATAATTGGATTGGTAGAATAATATATTTCATACTCAGGATGCCCTTGAGTGGCAGTTCCCACTTCAAAGGTGTTTTTATAGGTTCCTGCCCCGAAGTACCTTTTTTGTGGCAAACTCTGAAAGTCTGTCTTCTAGGGCTTTTTTCCTATTCCCTAGATTGCACTGATAGAAAGCTAATTTCCTTGTTTTCATGTAAACAATGAAAGCTGCAATTCAGAATGCTCTGTCTCGCACAGAAGAGACAAATGATGGTAATAATACTTGTCTCTTACATAGCACATCTCAGACCATTTGGTCTAACTAGGAGTTAGGTGCTATCAGGGAACACCAATTCCTGATGTGTAATCTGTGGTCTGAGTCCTGAATGCTCCCTAGGTCCTGGACTACTGCTACGCTGTGTTCAATGATGAAAATGGAGACAACCAAAATTTAAGGCTTTCACAAGGTGGAAAAGACAAGAGAATAATCTGGGATTACAGGCTTTGAGAAATGTGCTTTCAGCAGATGCAATTCATTTTGGAATGTACCTGAGTTGTGATGATGCTACAGACGTGGGTAGAGTTTAAAGAGTTTAGAGTTTAAAGATCCCTTTCTGCATAACACAGCTGGCTGATTTGTTATCCAGACTTACATTTCCAGCCACAGCACTGTCAGGAAAAGGAGCAGCAGTAGCTGTTTCAGCTTTTCGGGTCATAGCTGAGGCACAGGAGCTTGGGGGCTCACACAGTTGTCCTGTCTTCCCTTCTGTGAGTGTTTTTGCAGTAGCTTAATGCTTCCTGTGATTTGCATGTCTCGATCTATTCTGATGAAAAAAGAGTCTCTAAAAAAAAAATTCTCTGGGAAATACACTGAAACGTTGGGAAAACCCCCAAAAGAAAAAACCTGTGTGTTTCACTTTCAGGAATGTGCAACTTTTACAGTTGAGTAGGAATGTCCAGAGAGAAAAAAATGCCAGGAAGGAGGAAGAGAACTCCTGGACTTGATTTTGTATCATAACTGCAGCATCACTGATGTGAATGTGATTTCAAGTCTGTCTGGTCTTTGTAAGTGATGTATGACTTCTGCTGAAGCTGGTCTGCATTTTTTATCCTAATGCTTCCAGACTCTGACATGCAAAGAAGTCAGCTTGGCAAGGGGAAGCTGACATGATGAGACGGAATTCTTGAAAATCCTTTTAGTGACAATAGGTAGGGGAAAAAAACCCCTTTAATCAGGGTCAAGGTAAAACACCAGGACTACAGTATATGGGGATTGACAATTACTAAGTGCCTCTCAGAAATAACTTCAACTCAGTGTTGCGGAAAGAAAAAGCTTTGCTGATCTGGATTGCCATTTGCCTTCCTACCTTAAACTTGGCTTGTTGAAACAGGGCAAAAAGACTACCTAAACTCTGTGAATGTTTATACAGTGCCTGTTTATGCAGTCCGGCTTTTGAGTCAGCCTAAAATGTTAGTGAATGAGCCAGGCAGATATAAAGAATAATGTATTTTGCAGAATTCTCAGACAAGTCTTCAGTTCTTGATGCAGGATCATAAAGAGGAGTTGAATGCCATATACTTGTTTTAATCAGACCTGCTGAGCTGTCAGAAGTGTTTTATTGCTCTTCAGTTTTTGGAGAAAGTTACTCTAGGTGATAATACCTAGAGTTTGTTTCCCTTATAAAAAACCTTGTCAACCAACACTATGCACACATCAAAATATTTTCAAGATAGCAGTGGCTATAAAATAGAGATAACAATAAAGGTCTGTGGGTGTCTGCATATGAATTTCTCTATTAAATATATAAGGAACATTTTGCTTAAGATTGCTGAAAATTAAGATACATATGACCATGGGATTCATACTTACCCTCCCTATTGGTAATTTAATAGTGGTAATGAGATTTGCTTCTAACAGTGTATACCATAAATAAATTTGACTCTGAATAACCTAGATATGTACTGCAGAGATTGCTGCATTTATATATGTGTATATATATACATATATATAATTTTTAATTTGTGACTTGTATGGCATAAATCCACAAGTCTCATGATGCTAAATTATCTAAACAAAAAAATCGTTGAGAACAAAGAAACTGGCCAGCGATGCTGGAAACTGGGAGGCGAGGGGAACCCCAAAGAGTGGAGTTTAAGGAGCAAGCAAAGTGTGCCTGATAATTGTGAAGTAATCTGTCTCAGTAAAAGTTTGCACTGTGGAAGCAGAACTGCATTGCTAAAAGCCAGTAATGTAAGTCATTCAATTAAGCTCTTACGTGTATGTAGATGTGTGGATATGATAGGGAGCATGAAGTGTAGGAGTCTACAGGGTGGACCTGCACATGTGCAGGCTCAGGACAGGACAAGCATGGCTGGGCAGAAACCAATAGCAGAAACTTTTTGTTTGGGTGAAATGAACTGTTTTTTAGGATCTGATTTCTCAGGTCCACTTTTTAGCTAAAAGCTACTTCCAGGTGCTAGTATGAGGCTGCTTGGGTTTTGCACAGGTTGGGTTTTGTGTTGGGTTTTTTTTTTTTAATATTCACATAAAGATTGTAGCATGCAGAGAGACTTGGATAAATGTTTTTGAGGTAAAAATGCATTTCTAATAAAATTTACTCTATTTTAATTTATTTCCAAGTAAATAAGAATTTTTGAACTTGTCCTGTGTATCTGATGTTTCTTGAGTGGGAAGGGAAACACCTTTATATAACTGTATAGATCTTTGTTATCATACATTGTCTTGCAGGGACCCAAATTTCAACTAGAAATATTTTTTTTTAGTATTATTACAGCTTTGTAAAATAGTCAAATATTTTAGTTTTCTCTTAGTAGGCAAATATTTAATTCTTTCTAAGTGCACGGAGGGGTAACGTATGGGGAAATTAAATGACATAGACATGACTTACATCATCAAAGACAAACTTTTTTTGCATTGCAATGAATAAACTATTTAGTCATGCATACATTTAGTTTCCTTTTTCAATCTCTTCTTTCTTGGCTTTCCTTTGCTAGCCTGTGTTATGTTCTCAACAGCCCTGCTTGCTTATTGTACTTTTTTGATGTTCTTCCACCAGCTCTAAAAATCATATAGTTCATCCAAAACAGTAATTAGGAAAGAAAAGTCTGTGATCAGCATTACTTAAACATGAAATGTTAAAATTAGAAACAGCATGAAAGTCTTCTGACTTTCATAGCAGGTAGCTTTTTCTTCCCTTGTTATTGAGAGGGGAGAGGTGCGCAGCCTGGCTAACTCCAGCATTTGCATGTGAAGGACGTTTCAAAGAAGAAAGCAATCTTGGCAATTAGTGTAGGGAAAAAGAAGAAGGTAATGGAAGCTAGTGAAACCTTGATATGTCAAAATCAAAACAGAAGAGATATGTAAGCTCTAGCTGTAATTCATCTTCCATAAAAGAGAGATGCAATGGAATTCATGGTAGGAAAAGTTGTTTGATGACATAAAAAGCAGGAGGTGTTTCCTTTGAGGGGAATCGTCAGTTGAGCAAAAATAGATTTACCCAGAGCTGCCTGATTTAAAGCAGGACTGGACCTGTCCTTTGAGCTTGTATCACTGATATTAAGACAAATTATTTTGCATCATTAGAAAAAAATCCAAACCAGAAATCTAACTACATTATGGGGAAAGTGAAAAGACTTTAATATTTTGCTGGCAAAAACGTTAGCAATGTTTGTAAACGATATATAGATTCTTGAGTCATATTTCCTAAATAATTGCTAGACACAATTTTGGTCTTCAAGAACTTATTAAAGATATTATAAAATTGGAGTAGAGGGATGAATTCCGTACATATGAAGTTGCCAAAATAATGCTTAAACCTTTTTACGGTATGCATTTAAACGAAAGTTTACCTCAGAATCTTGCCATAAAGCACAACATACCATCCTTCATAAAGTGTTTGTTTGATAATAAGCTTTTAAGAATACATCTTGTAAATCTGTTGGAATATACCAGTAATGTTTGTGTAGAAAATATGTTCCAATACAGCTCTGACTTTTAGGAGATAGAATTTGTCTGTGTGGTACTTTTCCCGGGTAATGCTTTGACTTCATTATTAGCTGGCTGATGATACTGGTGTTCTCAAACTGCTAAATTGATTCAGTGCGTTACAAAATGCCTTCCTATGGGATACTGAAAATAGTTAGATCCAGCCTTGATAATTGTTTCCATTGTTTGCTCTATGAATGAAAATAGACATTGCAAATCTGTGTAAAAGTTGTAGAAATCCTTAGAATTTAACATTATGTATAATTGTTTTCTCCCTTTTAACTGCTGTAAAATTTTAATTTAATTTAAGTACTGTCTTGTTTTACGTATCAGCATTGTCAAGCATCAGATATTGCTGTTTATGTAAGTCACCAGAAATTTGGTGACAAATATGAGATGTCTCTTGCTTTACAAACCCCAAATGCTTGATATTTTCACAGGAGAACTGCTTTCTTAGTGTCAGGCTGTCCTTTCCTGTGTGTGTTATTTTCAGTTCTGAAGCAGCTGTAATACATACAGAGCAACGCAATGTACAAGAGCAACTAGAAGCTGGTTTTTAAGCTTAAATGAGGTGGAGCTGCTTATGTAACTGCAAATGCCATGTTCGGTATGAGACTTTTCCAGCACCTTGAGACTCTCCAAGCTCACCTGTTCCCTGGCAGCACAGGCAGGCCAGGGCACACCTGCTTCTTGCTCCATCAGGAGTGCTATCATGTTGTTATTGATAGTCCAACAGCAGGAATTCCATTGAAGAATGCTGTGCTGGGGGAGTACTGTATACCGAGGTCAAGATATTAGTTAAGACATTTGGGAAGCAGCATTTTTATAACACAACCTTCTTATGATCCAGCATATAGCCTAAGCAATAGTGTTATAGCTCTATTTTATTCTTCCTGTAGGATGGATGTATATTTTTCATTTCCATATAGCTAATTCCTGGTGGTTCTACTTGCTTTCCTTTTCTTTCTTCCTGGTACCTGCCACGCAGCAGCGGTTCTGCATTCACCTCTTCCATTGCCTATGCAGTTTTTGTAAATTTCACTCTTACTACTGTCCACTTCCCTCCTCACATTCAAATGTCTCGGCCTTTTTAGACTCTCATGGTAAGGGGCGAGCTGCTTGGCCAAATTTTAGACAAAAAGCCTTGCTTAAGGCTTTTTTTGTTTAAAAATGGTTGTGTAAAATTAGGCATCTCAAGCTCTGGTCCTAATGGACTTAAATGGTCTGGTTTTCAAACTGCTAACACCCCACTAGTTGCTGTGCAATGATTAGAAACTGCTGAATCTTCAGCAATTTTGAAAATTACACCAAGGATTTAGTTGCCCGAGGGTGGTATTTTCAAAAGAGTGCAGGTTAGGCCAACACAAAGTGCTTGTAAGTACCTTGCTTTAGTGGCAGCTTTAAGCATGTGACTTTACAAAAGCTAATACTTTAAAGGATAGTTATTCATCCTCCTAGAGGGCCAGATGGGATTCATGGAAGCTGAAGTCAGAAAAGAAAATGCAAGGTATGCCTGCTTTCAGGTGCTGTGCTGTCAGAAATGTTAGCTTTTGAGAAATATTCTGAGAAGACATGGAGAGTGGCCAGTCTGTGAGTTTAATAACATGTTTTTGATCTGTAAATGTTACGGTGCCGTGGTTAAAAGGTAACTATATTTTTCTTGTCCAGTAATCACTACTGGTTTAACTGCAGTGTATTTCCCTTCAGAACTGTGTGGTTATAGCAGAAATGAGCTATTGACTGGAATCTTATCATTTATCTAGACTTCTTTTGGTTATTTGAAATGTGCCTGAGAGGTAATAGGTGGCAATTTGCACGCTTTTGTTCTGTGAATTTTACCTGACAGTCCTGTCTACAGGCTCTTTTGTAATGTTTAAAGGAACACCAGGAATGGGAGGAAAAAGCTGAGCAAAATCCTGACCTTGCCAGTACATATTTTTGTTGCATTAAAATTCTGCCAATTTAGGAAGGTTTCACTGAAGCAAATGCAGAAACAGGAAGGATCACAGCTCATCACAAAAGAAAAAGGAAGGGATTATTATCTTCCTTCTCTGCTACACTTCCATTTAAACCAATTTTCTCCCTGTTTCTTTTGTGGGAATTTGAATGAAGAACAAAAGTTCCTGTGTTCCTGAGGCAGGACTTCCAAGAGGTTGGGTTTTTTCCATGTGCATATGAAAATTCAGAGTGTGTTCTTTAAAATATTTAAAGTGATTGTCTATATGAAGACCTGCCTATCATGGAATATCCTAACACGTAGTTGAGCAATTTAAAAGAGTATTAGGTAAAAAGCGTATGGCAACAGGATCTCATTAATGAAACAGATTTGATTTGAAGCCCTGATGCAGCTGTTGACAGCATAATTAAAATGATTAATTTGGAGTAGAAGAAGTACTTTGAACTAATTTGAAAAAATTAGTATGATCTTGACCATACATCTGACCAGAGTTAGGCAGGTACACAGAAATGCTTAAAGGGAGAAAAAAAAAAAAAAAAATCCTGAAGTGTTTTAGCTGAAGGAGAGAAGGCTTTATCTCAGATTCCTGATTTTTCAGACATCAAATATTTTCTATCCAAAAAATGAAGGTATAAAAGTGAAACAAAACCTGACCTAAACTCATGAACAAAAGCAGTTACATATAATTTCTTTCCTAAATATCTAGGGATTTCTGCATGTGCCATTTTGTCATGGAGAATCATATTTAAAATCATAATTAAGAATATAAATATTCTTAATGACTAATTCTATTTCCTCATCTGAAATACAATTGTCTATGTATTGTTTGAATATATATGTTCTTATATATATGTGTGTGTGTATATATATTTAAAAAAGAAATTGTTTCTTTTCCACTTTCTCTGTCTGGATCATGGTGGGAATTTCAGTTAATGCCTGGGGCAAAGTGCCCTGCAAGGATGTTTGGAATTCCTTTGCTTCCCATAAAGGAGATCTTTGGAATCTGTAAGAGGGTTAGAAAATACATGGCTGTTCTGTAACAATTGGCTTAACTTCTGTAAGTTTCTTTTGTTTTCTAGATATAATAAATATGTTTGATATGCTTCAGTTATGTCCTAAAATAAGAGCTGGGCTGTGTTTTCCAGTTTTGAAACAGGCTGAATTAGAATGTCCCCTTCTTAATGTCAGCTATGTTACTTGCTGTATTTTCATGGATGTTGTAACATGTTTGCATTTAAGCTTATATATGTAAGCATTCCTTTTGATTGGACATCTTATATCTCAGCATTTAATTACTCAAGTCTTTAACACGGTCAATATGAATTGTTCCCTCAGGCTGGGGTTTGCATTTTATGTGGTATTAACCTGTTCGAGCATCTATTTTCATACTATTTCACACATTTGTGTAGGTGGGGATACATGCTTGTGAGGTATAGAGAGAAAATGAAAATTGGGCAGAAGTTTTAGCTAGAGAAAGTGTTCAATTCCATAGTCTCTTACTGTCTGTGTATTAAAAGCACATATATGTAAAGAGTAGATGTTTAATGTTAAAATGACAGTTTTGTCTGAAATGTGGAGCTTGAGGTCTATTTTCTCTCCTCTGAGCTTCTAATTCTTCTAATTCCTTCTAGCTTCATAACTGCTTTTCCTTACTTATTATAGTAAGGATTAAACATTTTTGTTGTAGGGGAACCAAATGGTTTGCTTTGTAAACAGAAAACCACACACACACTCTTCTCGCAAAAGTATTTTTGTCACTGGTGCCCACCCCTTCTGCCTGGGTGTCAAGGCAGGACTGGATCATATGTGTAACATCCTTCTCTTTTACAGTGTGTGAAGGTGTTGCCAAAGTGCGTGTGCAATGCTGTGATGCATGCTCCCAGTTTTCCTAGTTCTTCTGCCTGAAACTGAGGTCTGATTTACCACACATGCAAGCAGTTTTCTTTGCTAAAGATTCTGCATCTTAAATCTACAGTGTGATACTGCCTTGGTGGTGGTAACACGTGTTTTCTGAAAGACTAAATGCCTGCTTAAAACATGTAAGTCTTTTTTCTTTACACATTTAATAACCACCCCCTCCAAAACTAAAACCCCAACAAAAAGAAAAAAACCCCCCAAACTGCTCAGATTTCTTAAACAAAATGGTCTGCTTTTTTTTTTTTTTT
>VZRN01002190.1:2024315-2044395 GCA_013397935.1 Dasyornis broadbenti
TTTTTTTTTTTTTCAATCTTGGACTGACCTTTGGAGCTATGCCTCTCTGTGGTGTATAAATAAGTGGTGACCAATTACTCTTGGGAAGAAGGAAGTTTGATGAATCACAGGAAATAGTAAATTATGTGGATTCCACATGATTCCCAAGGTTGAAACGACGTTTTTTTTCTCTCCTCCCCGCCTTGCACAGGGGCTGCACAGGGGCCTTAAAATGTCACTGATTTGATGGGATGATAGGGCTCGGGTTACTTCTGGAGGGCATGGTGGGGGAAGAACTGAAAGCAGAAGATTTCACAGTTGTTATCACACCGAGTAGGTTAAATTTGCTGTCCTTTGTTTCCTCCCTGGAGGGTGGAAGAAAACAACCGTGGTGTGGTAAAACTGTTCAAAAGCATACCAGCTGTTTGGAGACAGCAAGTGATGAAAGTGGGTCTTTTAAAAAAATAGGTGTGTGAGGCATGGCTGCCTGCTGTGCTGATAACCTATTAAGTTTTACTCTGCTGGTCTCCCAAGATTTAAAGTTTCAACATATCCATGAAATGGTAGTAATATAAATAGTTAGGGTGGGGAAGGCTGCAAATACTAATAGCAAATAGACTCCAGGATGTGAGAGCAAAAGGGGAAACAGGCCCTTTCCTAGTCTACTCCGTCTCTTCGCTGGTATTCTCTTGGCTTCCTTGTCAATTAAACTAATTGGTGCTGAAGATATTTCCCTAAAGGAGATCTCATTCTAGGGCTTTTCAGGCAAAATCATTTGCAAGACTTTTAATCTAGTCAGGATATATTAACAATATGCAGGGGTTTTTATGCGTGGAGGGAATGCTTTGAAATTGTTACATTGTTCATGATCCGTATAGCTAGACAAAACACTCTGTACTTACTGTCTCCAGAAAATGAAAGTTAATTTATACAGTGTAGCAACATACTTTGTTGTGGAGCCACATTAATATAATATAGTTTGAGTCACAGGAGTTTTTACCATTTGATTTGGTCTCTTTCATAACAAAAGTAACTTTTCAATGCAAAAGGAAGAATACCCTTTCCATTTCTTTCCTGTCTTTTTTTCAGTTTGCTGTTTTCACATCTACATCAGGCAGTCCAAGACCTTTATTTTACTTGAATGCCTGATATCTGCATTGTTCCACTGAAGGTTTTCGTTCTCTCTACGATTCTCTCTTTCATTCACTCTACATTAAAACTTATTTGTAGTGTACATTAATAAAATGAATTGGAAAGAGTGTGCAAGAATGGTACTGAAAAGTGGTGTATCTCTCTGGAATTTAGCACAACTTTGGGAGAATTAATTAAAAACAAAATGACCAAAACTCAAACCTTTAAATTACAGGCAGGTCATTTTTTTCGATGAACTTTTGTGAGGTCTGATTTGGTCACAGAACTTCATTGTTTGTGTATCCTCAAAGGTATAAATCGGTATTTTCTAATAAGAGCATTAGCTTGCAAATATGACTCTGCTTGCCAGAGGTAAACTCTGCTCAGAAAGGCCCCTGTGCCTAGGAGAGTGCCTTGCTGTGATCAGAAAGGTGTAGGATGAATACTATTTCTTCATTTTAAGTCTTTCTTGCTGTTAGTGTGTATTCCTTAGTCCCAAGGATGTATGTGATGCTTTGTAAAGCAGGAAGATGGAGTCCCTATTCCATGGAGCATAGGCTGTCATGTGTTTGCTATCAGGTTTACCCATGTGAAGAACTCCAGTAAAGGCTTTTAGTGTTGACCATGGGGTTGGAACCTGGATAAGTGGGCTTTAGTCACTGCATGAGTAGCATTGTGAGAACATTGCAGCTTTCCACAGAGTAAATGCCTGGGACAAGTGTGGTATTTACAATAGCCTTAAAACTGTTCTCAGTTCAGGCATCTTTGATGCATCTTCTGCAGGTCAGCTGCAAGGCTTTCATGCTGCCGCACCTCTGGGATGTGGCAGAAAGGAGATGATGTGAAGATTGTTGTCTTGGTCTAAAATGTGGAAAGTATCACAGCTGTAACTTGATTGCAGGACCTCAATTTCAGGCTGTTTGAATGTGGCTCTTGAGGGAACACTGCAATTCCCACCCAGATGACTTCCCAAGAGCACTGATGACCTGACAAAACAGTACTTTTCTTTTTAGATGTGGGACTTAGGTTAGGTTCCTCCTGGTTGGGGCACACTGAAACTACTCTGTCCTGGGCACTCACCCATTGCAAGTTACCTGCCAGAACACTGAGCATTTGAATTCCAGGAAGTAAGAGAGATGTAGGATTGCCAGAATTACTCACTGGCTTTTCAGCAGCTTGTTTGTATTTGAGCGCTACCACCATTGGGGGACATCCATCCCAAGCCATGTAGGAAGTGACCCAAAGGAGAGCTGCAGAACCTGAGCAAGGTGTGAGAGACATTACTTGTGGAGCTGGAGGTATACAGGGCTTTCAAGTCTGTCGATGAGTTGGAAAGTTGACTGATTTGCAACTTGATTTGCATTGAACCAAATAAATCTAAAACTTTCCACCTTAGTTCATGATCCTTTGTCCTTTAAGGCAAGGGTGTTTAGCTCAAAAAACCTCATCTTTTTCTGCTTGGAACATCCTGTGTGTTGCTCACTTCTGGGTTTGTTTGGGGTTTTAATATTTAAACAATGTCAGCTTCAAGTGAGTTAGTGAAAAATGTGGAGAAAAACCATACTATTTTTATAGATCAAATACCTGAGTTAATATATCAGCTGAAACCTTCCTTTCACTGAAACTATTATCTGAATTTGAACCATGGATAGGTTGTTTGTATTTCAAAACACAAAATAAAATTTGCAGTGTATTTAGTATTGATTTCCTCCCCTTCCCCTGATCTAGCTGAAAGTGCTATATACTTATTTTTATTTGGATTTGCAGGTACATGATTAGTTTTCTACAAACTGTGACTCCATCCAAGGTCAGTTCAGTCTTCACACTTGTTGGGTCTCTCAGCGAACATTTAAACCAATTTTCACAGTGTCTGACCATTTGGAGAGAGTTACAGGCAAAGCTGGGCAGGAAGTTACCTGTTCTTCCAGACTTATTTATGACTCGAGTACCTACCAACTTCAACAAGACTCTTTATGTAAATATTTCTGAGGTTCATGGTGAGTTTTCAGTTGAGAAGAGAGGAAGAGTGTCCTCAGTGTAGCCGCTAATGCATTTTTTTGGGATAGTCACATGCAAAGAACATGATCATGGTGCAGTTTCCAGGTGCTTTCTAAGTTGGATGTGGGCCCTGGTTTCTGGGTTTCCCACACCCAAACCAACATGTTTTCCTACTCTTAGACTGATTCAGTTCTGTAGAATTAAATATAAATTCATTCAAGAAAGGCTGGGTCTCTAACTGCATAGATCAGGCACTGCACAGATCAGGCACTTACTATGGCACACACATCAGAACAACCTCTTTTGAATCCTTCCATCTGTTTTATGTGTCTGGAAAAGAGCTTTATTCCAGGGTGGAATGTCTAGTTGGTGAAAGGATCTGGTGGAGGAAGGGCATGAATTATATTTTCATACTAAAAGCCCCCAAAGTACAGATGTGTAATAGCAATGCCTCTTTTCTTTAAATGTGACTAGAAGGAATATCTGTAAAATGGTGGGGGAAGAGAGGAGAGCTGGAGATAAACAGGCCAACAGCTGAGCACAGTTGCGTCTGAGCCATTGCTCTGTGATGGGTCAGTCACTGAGATACAGAGATGGCAGTGCATGCAGAGAGCTCTGAGCTGGGCTGGACTTCAGTTTTTAATGCTGTTGGGTACAAGCAGCTCTCAAATGTTCTCCGTAGGTGATCTTCTGCTGCTTCTGAAGAGCAGTTTTGCTGGCCACAAATGAGAAGCACCTATTGGTACCATTGATGAACTATCAGGCCAGGCAACATGGTTTTACTGAAGAGTGTTCTTAATAGTCTGGATTTTTTTTGAAATGCAAGATTTTTACACTGTAAAGAAAAAGACCAGTTGCAGGAAGGGAAGTGCATGTATACATAAGTAAGGAAATGTTTCTTTTTGTTCCCCAGAAAAGCATTAGCTGAAAATACTTTCCTCTGTTTCTTCACATCTAGAGGCTGTTGTCTCATGAAATTTGAGGTTTCAGAAACCTCCCAATAGTATGCGAGTTGGCAAAGAATTTCCCTTTTATTGTATCATCTTCATGTAATGGGAAAAAGTGTGGTTGCCAGCAGACAATTTCTTGGTGTCATTTATTCTAATCAAAATGTTCTATCATAGGGTTGCTCTCACAAGTAGTCTCATTTGGCTCTCTTTCTCTTCTTGGAGTAATGACAGCATCCTTTCATTCCCAAGTGACACCCAGAAGTCCCCTGCTATTGAGAGTCAGACAGCAGTATGATGCCTGTGACTTTCACACAATCTGATAAGTATTCATAACTCTCAGGTTGTTTCTGCTTAGCTGGCGCGTATGAAAAGTGGCCACTTACAGCAGTGAGCTGACAAAATGTCTTTGTAACTAGAATCTCACAGTCAGTTTCTGGGAGGGGGAGGAAATAGTGAATGTTCTTGTCAAGTGGTTTAACATGATCTCTACTTCTGGGCATGCCTCGTAAAACAGAAGTCATGCGGTGAAGGGGAAGAGAGCACTTTTGATGTATGTATTATCTATTCTTCTGCCATAGGGTGAAAAATGCTTGAGCCAGCTTGTCTGTTTATCCAGCTAAAAAGCAAATCAAGGTTATCCATAATTAGAGATGGTTGAAGAAGAGGGTATTCAGATCCGAGTCTGGATTACAGGCAAGCTTCATTTCGTGTTTGAGGCTGAATGATCTTGTCTGGCTTCAAGGGCACTGGCACTGGAGACAGGCAATTTTGAGGAGTATCTGGGCCTCAAATAGCAGAAACACATGGTGTGTTGTTTATAACTTCCCTATGAGAAGAAGAGAAAAATTTGACTTAGAGTTAGCCCCTTGTAGAAACTCTAGAGAATTTTGTGCTCCTGCCTTCCCTGTGAAACTCTTATTTAATATTCAGTGCCATGATATGTGAATTCCAAGGAGGCAATGAAGTGCCCTTTATGAAAAGGAGCAGAGCGCTGTGGCACCAACCGATCTTTTGTCACCTATGGGAAGATCTTGTGGAAAAAAAATTATGTGGCTTAATTGGAACTCTGTTTTCTGCCACTGGCTCTCTTCATTCTCTGCTACTGGAAGATTTATGGGAAGTGTGGGAATGTTTCTTCTCAATTCTCGCCTCCCCAAAGAACTAGGATTTCATCAGTAAGGAAAACAGATGTAACAATCTTTTTTTATACGTGTGTATCAAATCTTTACTAGATTTCCAAAAATCTAATGCTGGCATCATTAATTATGTTTGTGAGCTACCAACATCACAGTAATAGGACAGAATATTTGTCATGAATGTGCTGTTTAGGTCTCGAGAGAAAAGGAGAAGAACATGAAGACTTCCTGCCTCTCCCTACCTCCCTCCCCTGCCCCCCTGCTGCAGTTGTTTGAATGATTACATCTTCACATCTAAATATGTGAGCATGGTCTTGGAATGCTAAAAGTGGATTCTTTTCAGGTTTATAGATTAATCTAACAAAGAGGGGTTAACAGTCAAATAGATTTGATGGTATCTATCTAATTGCCTTTTTACATAATTTATACTTTGCTAGCTATAAAAAGATGCTTTGGAAATGATTCGAAAAGTCCTTCAGGAATAGTCCCAATCTCTGCAGCCTTATTAAATGCATACAGGCATGTCTCCCAGTGAGAATCTCAAGCTGTGAAAGTCATTAGAATAATAAATTAAACTTCTATGTGTACAGGCATTTTATACTTCAGGTGAAAATTCCTTATATGCCATGTTCTAATTTTCAACTCAAGGGCTACAGAAACGGGACTTTGGAAATGATTGGTAATCTTCTGCAATGTTTTACATGCATAAAAAGTCGCTGGGCTGGCTCCTGAAATATGCTGCAGAACTTGATGTTAATGCTTTGAAAGGTTCTTTTCCTTTCTTGACTTCTAGGGTTGCTAAAATCTAATTAAGCTGTTTTAGACTATTTAATGGTGGAAACTACACTGCTAATAACAGAGTGCATGTTGCTATTTTGGGTTGGTTCCTGTCAACACTTTCTATTAATATTTTAGTCGTTATTATATTGTAAAATGGATTCAGTGAATACATTGTGTGATTGGGATGACAAATGAACTTCATCAGATTTTGCAGCTGGAGCAATGCAGCTTAGAAGAATAACTCCCAAGAATCCAAAAGTCAGGGGGCCAATGGAAACAATTCTTTCATGGAAAAAAAAATCTCTAAGAATAGTGCCCGCACAAATCTGCAGAGTCAACTCTGTAAGAAAGGCTAACATTGCCTTTTAGTATTATTTTTTTGTTTCCCAAAACCATCTTACTCATGTTAAGAGTCTTTGTTTGATGAGTGTGTTTGCTTGGATGTTTCAAGGTGCTTAGCAGCCGTTTAGTGAAGTGGGGCAGAACCAAAAAAATATATTTCATCTTCTGTCAAAAACTGTCCCTTGAACGACTAGAATTACCTACTTGACCTGAAACATTTTGCCTTTAGCCGTTTTGCACTACTTAATGCATGTCAGAGTACTCACTAATGCCGTGTATGTGAGCAAGGGAGAGCAGCAAAATATGTGTGAAGGGAAACAAATACATGAGGAAAATAGTAGAAGAGTTGGAGAAAGGTTTGCAAGAGGACTGTAATCTTTATCTTCCAGTTAAGAATTTGGTATATACCTTGACTAATTGATGTGGAATGCTCCTTCATAAATTTCACTAGATTTTACTAAAGTTACTTTGACTTCACTAGAGAGAAAAAAGAATTTGTATTTAGGCAAAAGTAGCAATTTCTTCCATTTCCAAAATTCTGAATTTTTTCAGAGTAGGAAAATTCAATTAATGAAATTGATTGTTGTGAGTTGAAAGATGCTGTCTAAAAACTAGGGAGTGGAAACACTAGAATTTCTTTCTTGATTGTGTGGGGCTTTTTTAAAATGTCTGGAGGTTATGATTATGGAGGATGCTGAATCCTCTGATTAGAATTTTCATTTTTAGTTGATACCTTAGGCTGTGATTGCCAAATAAAGTAGTTTAGTACAAAGGTCTGACCAACAAAAATTAGGAAGGGATGCATTTTTAACAGGAATCAAATTTGTCTTATTGGCTTTAACCATAGCCAGAATTATATTTTCACATTGTAAGTGTAGCCTCTCACTATGCTTGGATTGGGGAACTTAATCAAGAGCGTTTTCTTTTCTCTTATAGAAACTGCAGAAACCATTAGAAACAAATCTATATACACGACAGCTTTAAGGGGAAAAAAAAATTGAGATACTTTCCAAATAATAACATTGAATCCTACTCCTGCTCATGCTGCCACAAAGTAGTCTGTGGCAACAGCTGCTGCTCAAACAGCTAAAAACACTGAAGCATCTATTTCAATACAAATAAAAATAGACCTAAAAATGCTTAGTCTGAACCTAGTTCAGAAACTAATCTAAAATAAGTGTATTCTGGGAATTGGCTTTATTCAACAACTGGTCATTTTTAGTACTTCATCAGGCAGTAGTGTGAAAGAAATATCTACTTTAAAAGTACTGAAGAACCTAGTCAATCACAGGCCAGAAATGGACAAAACAAATGGTAACAAGTGGTAGTGTTTCCATCTACTTTAGTGGGCTTTCAATTCATCATATGGTGACTGTTTGCCCAGATTCCCAGGCTCATTTTAGCCTGAGTGAACAATAGCAATAATGTCCTTATCCTGCATTTGTTTTCCCTGACATAGATCTTTCAGGATTTACTTATGTAGCCTTTTTTCACATCTTCCTCAAATCTGGATGAAAATCAGCCTCAGTGGCACTCTATTCTTCTTCCACCAAGTCCTAGGGAAACATCCCTCTTTTAAGATACCTTCCAAGAACTATAGAGACCACTTGTACATTGCCTGAATTTCAGCTGTGCACAAATCAAGCTCCTCAGGTTTTTCAAGGTGTAAGGGAAAATTCCTCCTTTTTTTTCTCCTGTTCCTGTGAAGAGGACATGACATATTTCTTAAAGAATGTTTGTTGAGTCTCTAATTAAGAATATAGTCAAATGTTTCCCATAATGGAAGTAATGCCTGTAATTGTAATGGCAGAAGAGAAACATCATCTCATCTCACATTGCTTCCCTGATTGTATCATGGTGGCCTGACATATAGGCAAAGAAAGTATTTTTCCCAAACATGCATTTCTTGGAAGACCTGCCCTTGTTATCCTCCTCTGAGCCAGCAGAACTATGTGGATTGCTAGTCCTGAGACTGCCCATCCAGTCTGAAATTCAGACACAGATTGTGCGAAGTTGTGAAGCCAAGGGATGATGGCTTCACAAGGATTCATGCTTGGCCCAAAACAAGCCCTGGGCAGGAGAAAGGTGTCAGAAGCACTACAGTGGCTTTAAGGGCTGCACTCAGATGCTGTGCACTCCTCTCTTCAAGTGAAAGTCTTCACTCCCTGCTTGTCAGCTGCTCTATTTGCAAGAAAGATAGAGAGTAGAAGATTTTCCTAAAGCTGTTTAACAGCATGAAACAATGTTTTCTCAAAATGACTGGAACCACTCCTTAAGCAAGAGAGAACCTGCAGATGGAGGAAGTGCCCCTGCATTCTTTCTTTATTTCAACAAGGGGACAGAGACAGGCTTTTGACAGGTAGTAAGCAAAGTTTGATTAATTGACTTATCTATGGGAGATAGAAAGAACTGTAGCAGTCAGCACTCTGCTGGCTTACACCTCCCTAGTACAGTTCTTTGCAGAACAGAGCAGTCAAATAATGACGACATTTCCCCCCCTGCACATACACACTTTCTAATGAGTTTTTGCTGAGGTTGATGTTCTACTGGGGACATACTCCTAGTTTGATAATTGATGCACAGAGCCTAACCTTCCCTGGGACAGATTTGCGGAAAAAAAAAAAAAAGTTTATGAGCAGGCTTAGTGTTTTCATCATATGTAGCATCCCTTCTGAATTGTAGACTCTTTATTGCTACTATTAGAGTTGGGAGCTCTTCCCATATTTCTGTCTTTTGCTTGCCTTTAGTACATAATATGTGAATTTTAGAATCCAAGTTTTACATTTGAGTTGCCTGAAAACTAAACTGGTGTTTTATCATGAGATAAACCTAGCTCCTCTTCTCATGTGACTAACAGATGGATGCATCCACTATGTCATGTTAAAGGAATAATTAAAAGCTTCATTTACATGCAATATGAAATGTTCAGAAATAACTGCACTCTGCTTTGAGATGTGCTGTGATTTCTACCGTAACTTTGGATTGTTTTGGTTTTCTAAAAATAATAAATGACCCTCCAAATATTGGTTGGCCGGAGGCATGCAAAAAGCAATCCATAGTATATGGATTTGCTCAATGGCATTTAAAGGACCTTGATTAAAATTCAGTCCAGGCTGGAGTGATGACAAGACTGTTTACTGAGGGCTGTTTGAAGTCATACATTGCACTGCAGACAGACCAGAGGGATGCACAGATTGAAATGTTTTACCTTGCCTGCCTGAATCCGGCTGTCAGGAGCTGATGGCACTCTGAGAGACAGGTATCAACATTCTTGAGCGGTTTGACTGCTGCTGCTTACGAGTCTTAATTTTCATTGTTTTCACGGCGACACAAGATCAGCATGGGAGATCATGGCAAGAGCAACAACTTGTTAACTGGATCTATGTTTTTTTGTTGACTACTACAGATGCTATATTTACATACTTGATTTTAATGTAGTATGCATTTGAAAGTTTGCACTGTAAAGAAGACATCACTTCTATTCTTTTTTTCCCTTAGCCTCATCCAAGTCCATCCTTATGTGACTCTGAAGAAAAATGAATATATTATATTCTCTTATTTCTGTCTTCTGCTCTGACTACAGTATATAAGTACCACAGGGAAAAAAACAACCATAAAAAATGCATCAGGCACTAACCTCTGTAATATTTCATATTGTGGGTTGTTTTGTTTAGGCTTTTTTTTTGTTCTTTTCTGATTGAGAGCTTGATTTAAAAAGAAAAAAAAAGCACTAAAAAACCACTAAAAATCTGAGTTGAACGTGTGATTAAAATAATAGATTATTTAATTTTATTTTTTCTTTGGTCTGGCATTTGACTAGGTTTCAGGGTAGTAATTGTGAAAGGACTATTCTTACTCTATTTCCATATGTATGCTTTGCCACAAGCTGCGTAACCTTGGGAAAGAGAGATGCAGGTGATACAAAAGGGTTTAAAAAAAAAGTCAGTTAAAAAAGTTTGAAGAGTAGGGTTTTCCTTCTAGAACGAATCCTAAATAAAAGGAATGTGAACAGGGTACGTTCTTCACTATAAAACATAGAATGTTTGCGCTGTCTTTAAATTACTCCCTGGAGTACTAACCACTACTTTCTTTAAATCCATGTAAATATCTACTTGGTATACAGAACTGGTAAACTGAAATTATGAGAGTCAAACCATCATTAATTAATGAATCAAATAGAATGTCAAGTGCCATGCTCTTCAGGGTAAAAGGATAGAGGGAAAAAAAATAAATAACAAAGGTAATATTTTTAAAGGGTGTTGATGAAGCTTTTGAAACACCTGACTTTGTATTTTATCACTCAGGGTAATTCTGCTGGTCTCTGATGTTGAGAGCTCTGTGGCTTCTGCTCCCTCTTTCTGTGGTGTGAAATGATAATCTCACTGCTGTGATCAGTTCAGATGCCTCTGCTGGAAGTTTTGAGTTTTCCTTTTTGCAGGCTGTCAAACCTTTGGATGTTTTGTCAACATCCTGAGTGTGTTATCAGGCTCTGGTTTGGCTAATCAGTTTCTGAGTCTGCTGGGACAGGTCCTGTTTCTTTTGGGGTGTTTTTCTGTTGTTTCTTGTCTCAGATGGGTGTGCAGCTACTAACTGAGTGTAGGAGCAGGGAAGCCGCACGAGTGTGGTCATGGGAATGTGAAATAGATAATTAATTAATACATGATAAATCATTATATGGTACTGATTTCTTTCAACATCTCCTAGAATTATCTTGGCACCCTAAGCTCAATTATAGAAAAGGGGTAGAAGTTGGTCTCAGAAAAGGTGAGTCACTGAGAGCTTATTCAACTTGGATACAAGCAGGTATTCTGAACTAATGTGATCTCAACCAAAGTTAATCACCATTCTTGGATCTATGCTATAGAGAAAAAGTTATCTGATGTATCAATACTTCCTGCTTCCCTGTTACATACTAGGGATTTTCATAAACATCTAGGTGCATGTTGTGAAAAATAGTGATTTAGTAAAGTATGTCAGAAATAGATCACACTGAGATAATTATCTATGAAGTTAGGAAAAATAAGTAGAACTTGATCCCAGTTTTGAGAGAAGTCACTGATACCAGTTTAAAACTCTTAATTGCTGCTTGTAAGTGGTTATCGGTAGTTATTACCTATTTAGAAGAGTAGGGCTGCTAACGTCTGAAATGGAGCAAAAAGTGGCCAGTAATTGGGACTCCCTGTCACTTAGGGAAACATAGTTGATGTTTATATTGCAGTTTATGGGTGCGTGCCTGTAATGAATACACTTATAGTTAATGACTTTTTGTCTAACATTGGCTGAGCTATAATCAAAACTTATCCAGAAGTATAAATGATCACAAAATGCAAGGGAGGAGCTGAAAGGGTTGATGATACCGCTCAGCTAGTGATGACCATCTGAGTTGCAGTCGTGTGAGCTCATGAGAAACCAATTTGAGTTATTCCTTTACTATGTAGTGCAGAAAGCTCCTAGATGGGTGCTTATTTCTCAGTGACCTACTGATGCAGCTAGTTTTGATAACTTTAGTCCAAGAAATTGGCACAAATGTGAGCAGAACAGGTTTAATGCCTTTTTAAGAAGTTTAAGTGTCAGTTTCAAACAATAGCTTAGAATTAAGTAAAGTAACCAAAAAAGATATGGGTATTACCCTGACATCTGGAGGGAGGTAGAAACATAGGTTTTTGCTTTTTTTTTTCCCCTCAAGGAAACAAAATTTAATCTAGTGAATCTAGTACTTTCTTATATGTCCTGCATAACATTTGAAGTGTGTGCTGATAAAAAATTTTCCCTCTGTTGGTGGCAAGCTTTAAAATTTTAATGAATTTGGGGGGATATCTGCAAAATTACAGTGGATAACTATTGAACAAACAGTTGAACAAATACTTTGCCCAATGTAGATAAAGAGTGTTAAAAAAAAAAAATCAATGTTATTTGTACTTAGGGTAGGGTGGGGGATGGACCAACAAGGAGTAAGAGCTGGAGGAAATTAAGGGTAGCTGGCGAACAAGAGCAGAATAAGTAGTCGGGGTGAAAACTGAAAGATCGTCACATTTTGTGGTAGTAACTGTGCATTTAGCTTTGCATGGGTTGTGTGACCTAATGTACTGAGGAACGGTTTCCCAAAATGTTGTTGCAGGCAATAAGGAGAACTGTGTCACTTGACAGCTAATTAGGAAGCAGAAAAATCTCCTCCTCCCCCTGATACTCTATTAAGTCCTCAGCTGTACAAAAGAAACACTTATGAATGGTACAGATTCATGGTACCTTTGCATTGCAGTGTTCTTGGTAGTGTTAGCTGCTTGATGCTGGTAAGATAAATACAGAGAGAATGTCTTCAGACTGTCTAACAAATTGTGAATTAACTTTCTCTAAGGTCTTTGTTAGTTTTCAGGCAGGTGTGATTTGTAAGGTCTTTGCTCATACCCTCTGTCATTGAAACCTTTTAAGAACTCTGTGCTTTGCTTTTTAAGCATGCTGTCTAAACTTTTTTTTTCTACACAAAAAGAATAAAACAAAAATAAATTAAAAAAAAAAACTTGATGTCAGATTAGCGTCTTTGCATTCTTAATTTTGAGTGTCTCAAGTGCGAAGGCCAGCGAAGATTTCCTCATTCTTCCTTGCCCCATGTGTTTCATACTCCAGAACCCTGATAGTTTTTTTGGTGGAACATCTTTCCGTTTTTATTCTCTTGGCTCTCCATCCCCATCTCTTACATGAGAATCAATTGTAATCAATCTCTCTCTAGATAGTGAATGTAGCAGTGACTTTGGATAGGTATCTTTTCCCTGTTATTGTGATTAATCCTTTCTTAAGGTTGTGATATGTGGTTTTGACTGATCCCATGAGTGGATGTTGGGTGTGCAGCAGTGCATAGTTCCCAACAAAGCTCCAGAGGGGGCACTTGCAGGATAGCTGCTGCTCTCTGTGAGCTGGTACTGCCTTTCCCTGCTGTGCATCAGTCTACCTGTAAGTCATGTCAATGGGAATCAAATAGCACCTATAGTCTATTTGAAATGCAGCATAACTCTGTTTCACAAGGTAAAAAAAAGAAAAACAGGTTTTCAGCGACAGTCTGAGTAGAGGACATGTACAAGTATGCTCGTCACATTCCCCTAGAAGGCTGGTAGTTAATCATGCATGCAACATCTGGCCTGCTAGGACACAATCTGTGTGTTGGATGTGGGCTGTAATTGCACTTCATAGGGTCTAATGCAACATGACTTACATCTCTGTGTGGGTGATGCTAAGGTCTAGCTTAGTGTGTGGCTTTCAGTGGTGTTGGGAAGTCATGTTCGGCCTGAAGCAAGCAAAATTTTCATAGCCCTTTGCTAGACCAATGTATGCTAGTCCTGTAAAAATTGTCCTGTACTGGAGCAAGTAATTAATCTGGGCACAATATAAGAATTCTCTTAGAATGTACAGTTTTGGGCACAGGAATACGCTATCTTCTGCTGTAGTTCCCATATCTGTATAGGTGTTCATTTTTGTCTCTGAGGTCTTGTAAATCTTATAGAGATTGTTGAAGTAGTTGTATGAAGAATGATTTGGTATTGAAGTTTTACTTGCTGAGGACACGATCTGTGATGCAAGAAAGCAGCTGGATGAAGCTGTTCGGTGCTGTTTGACCTAAGTTCAAGTGGTCATCTGCAATATGGCTGTCCCTTAACAAAGATACATTTAATTTTTTTTAAACAAGCATTGTCTAAGAAACAGAAGTGGTAAATGATAAACATTTGTGTATTCATCTCTTCTATGTGTGATTTTGAAATACAGTTTTTGAGTCTCAGATCATCCAAAGCAGGGTCCCATATGTTCCAAATGGCAAAGCTGATTTCCCTGGGAGCGCTCATTTAGGTCCGACAAGGGAACTGCATGGCAGAAGGCTGTTCCTGTGTCTGTGACCTTACTGCCATGATGGTCATGTAAATTGATCTGTAGAGGATTCTTCTTTCTCTGTGGGCAGATTTTAAAAATCAATGTAAGTTAGGACTTAAATGCTCTTTGGTTCTGCACTCAAAATGTGATGTAGAATGTTGGAACAGAGACAAATGGAGGCAGAAATGGGTAACAGCTTTTACAAAATGTGATATGGTCCTCAGTGAACCTACTGCATCTAAGTCTCAGAAAAAAACCAGCTCTGTTGACCTTTCAGAAAAACCGTCAGCTTTTCACAGCACTAGGATTTACAAAAGAGAGTGTTTTTTCGAAACAGTTTGATCTGGCACAATTTGGGGCATGGGGCAATGCCCACACCTTTCAGTTGTTTTCTTGTCTTGCCCAGAATTATTCACCCACTAGTTGCTGTCTGTTTTATTGTGGAGAAACTCTATTTCATTGCATGTTATGGTAGCATTGGTGCTATGAATGAGACTCCGGCTCCATAATGGTCACTGGAAAGAGGATGTGTGAAGGGCTGCTCCTGCCGCTGCCACACTAAGCTCTGAAACAGATACCAAGGATTTCTTGCTGCTCACAAGGCCAATTTGAGTGCGACTTGTACTCGCACTTGTTGTCAGAAGTCTTCAGCACTGTTAGCAAAAAAATAAAGGAATGGCTTTCTAGTTAGACCAAATTACCTTGTTCAGAATAAATAAAGATTAAAAAAAAAAAGGAAAGAAAAAAGAAAAAGGGAAAAAGGCTGTTTCCTCCTTGTTATGACAGGTCTGGCTGTCAAAGCCCATAATGTTGCAGTGCTGCCCTACAAGGCAGTGACAAAGTCACCTGAGCTGTTTGGCAGCTTTGCTAACAAAATAAGTGTGGCGACAGTGTTACAACACTTGCTCAGGTAATCAGTGTTTCAAACAGGCCACCAGCCAGAGCAAGCTCTGCAACCCCAGATACTACACTGAAAAAACCCCACTCCTTTTGTTCTGCTTTTCAGCTGTAGTACTGGAGGGGTGCAGGCAAGGCTGAAGGTATATAACTCTAGACAACAGCATATATAATCTATAGTTGCACTTGTTTCTAAGTCTGCGGGCATTAGAGGGGCGACAGGCAGGGCAGGATTTGCTTCCCAGGTGAGGCCCCAAGTGTTTTGGCCATGAGAGCTGTGTTAGCATTTCTGTGATGGGCAGCAAGGGCTTAGGGATGGTGTGTGTGTGTGCTTGTGGAAAGGGAGTGGGTCAGTAAGTGGAAGCACATGGTGCTGGCTGCCATTGCTGCTCCCTGTGTTTGTAGTAGGATAGAGTTTCTAAAGGATTAGATAACACGCCTGTGCTCCATGGTGTGCAGTTTTTAAACCGTGTTTACAGTTCAGGAGGTACTGTGAGTAGAGATGATTATGTCCTTTAAGTGCTGTTTTTGTTGCAGCTTCTGTGATAAAAGGAGGCTCTGGTGAAGACTTTTTTTGCTGGTAGATATGTGTTCTCAGAGCGGTGGCTGTGCAAACTTTTGGGGGATGGGAGCAACCTACAAAGATACCTCAGCACTTCCCTTTAGTAAAGCCATTTCCTGCACATCTGAGAGGCTGTTGGAAGAACAAGATGCTATTGAAATGAAATTAAAGAACTGCTTGATTATTCATTTTTTTAAGAGTATTATTTAATTTAATATTTTTGAAGTATGATGCTTTCTGGGGAAAAATAATGTAATGAAGACAGCAGAATTACATTGATTCTATGGCCTGAGTAACTAGAGGGAGAAATTCCAGTCTCTTCTTTGCTTTTGCCCTCTGAAAATATAAAATATAGGAGAGAGTACAAATTATAAAATTGTTTACCATGTCAGCTATTAGTGTGACTGATGCAACCCTGTTTGTAATATAAAGAGGCCTTTTGCTGTTGTGTATGTTCCATACTATGTGTATGTCTATATATGTTGTATACATTATATAGGCACAAATATACATGATCTATATAAGGTATACATTATATTCATATATAAAACACCATAACCTAACATAATGGAAATAAAACAGAGTAGAGGGAAACCTCCTTGAGTCCCAGACTAGTGATGGGTATTGGGTATGGGGCAGGCACATGGGCCAGGCAGGTGGTGGGTGGCCAGGACTGGTCAGATGGGCAGGGTGGGTGTCCTTGCAGGGCTCCTTTTGTACATCTGGCCACAGCCACTGCCACTGACTGTGGTGGGGACAGGTGGGTGGAGATGTCTCTCATAACCAGCACTCCTCATAACACTCCATGGAGAAGGGCAGTATCCTCTCATCTCAAGGCAAGAATGACACCTCTGTCTCTCCACTGTGTGGAGATCATGAAAAGCTCCTGAAGCTCTTTTGAACCAAACAGCTAATATGATTTCAACGGTAAAAATGAAGCAAATAATTTAGGTTTTTGGTGATGTTTGGAATTGGAAGATCTTAGTCACCAATACAGAATTTCTGTTCATATGTGAAGAGTCCAAAATTCATGGTGGAAAGATGCATAAAAATTATAACTTGGAAGATGCAGATATAGCAATAAAGCTCAGAGTATTCAGCAGAGTCCTTGTATGACCTTTATTCAGCAAGGAGGTGGTCTTGCAGCACTTCACTGCAATAGCTCTTTGCAGCATATTGCTCAATATCATAATGGCTGCAGAAGAGCCAAAACATCATGCTCTTTCTGTCGTCTTTAATATTTTTCCAGAGTTGTGAGCCAGCTACATCTAGCTGACTTTTTTTTGTTGTTTTGGTAAAGAAGCTGACAATCCCATTGACTTCCGTAACAATGAGTTGTCCTCAGTTTGTTTGTATATAAAAGTCCAGAGCAAAGGCAAGTAATGTCTTTGTAAGTCCATACTGGGACATGGATGAAATTATTATTTAGCATCCTAAGGAAATGAGAGGGATTTTTTTATTGCTGGTCTTTGAATTGAAATGTGGAAAATATCTTTTTATATGTGAATATGGACATGGTATGTGCTGGATTTTTATCTGTCGCACTGCATTTGATACTTTCCTCAGAGAAGATGAACCTTTAAACACATTTCAGCTAAGAAAAGGTATTATTTTTTCACATAAAAGCCTTACCCTTTGAATACATATTAATGCTTCATGTTCAACACTCTCAAGTCTGTGCTCTTCTCTGTTTACAATTTATATATGTTTAACCTTCAAAAGGTGGGTGTTTTTTAGGCTAATTGGTAAAATGCATGTCTAAGGCATCTTTCTGGAAGTGTAAAGTCAGAAGTAATGACTTTGGGCTCAATCCTCCAGTTCTTTGTCTCCCACATACTTGTTTGTATTACAAATCAGAGTGAACAGCTTTTTAAGTTATTGATCCCAAAGTGACTCTATGCTTTCGCTGGTATTGAGTTGAAAGAATGGGTCAGGTTTAGCTTGACACCAATGACAGCTTTCCATCAGAGGACTGGTTTTGTTCCAGGTGCCAGATGGAGCAGGCTAAAAGTTGGTGCAATTTATACCTCACTGGTGTCAGCCTGCTACTGATGCTCAGGGTTTGCTGTGAGGCACCTATACTTTCTGGCTGCAGGGAATAATAACCAAGGGGATGGTAATGTGTCTTAGCAACAACTGCTGTTTGGCAAAAGTGAGGATGAAACAATTTTCCAAAGTAATAAGAACCACCAGAATACTTTTAGTAGTGAGAAGGTTTGTCTTAATTTCCTGTCTTACATTGCCCATGTCTCAGTGAAGTCTGCATGAGAAAAATGTCCCAATGCACAATCATGTTAAATTAAGTGTTTCTGAACCTATAGAGGGCAGACCATTGTTACAGCAGCACAGTCCATGTGAAATGTAGAGAATTCAGCAAAATCAAATCTAAGTTCTCTCCTGCTATATTGAGTCATCTGAATTAATCTCTAGAATTTCAAGTAGTACATATTTTAATTGAAAACAAATTCTAGTAGATATCTTCTAAAGGAGGTTTTCAGCATTCAGTGTGTTTTCCCATAGTGTCATGATTTAGTATGTCAGGACCACCATTCACTAAAAGAGTGAAATAAATTTTGAGAAGTTTCTCATATCTGTAAACTTTCTTGGTAAAAAAAAAGTCTTCTTTTTGTTACTCTCCAGTTTAAATAATGTCAGCCAGATTTGACAAGTGGCACCAGTAGAACTCTGTGCTGAAAACCAAACATAAAAGATATTATGGAAATCTTGTTTACAGTTGTTCAATGGTTTGTAATTAGTGCTGATTTTAAAATAGATTTATTGATGAGCTGTCTTATAACTTCACCATGAAAAGTTATGGCAAACTCTTTTTTTCTTTGACATTGCCTTCAGTCACATAAGTAATATTGCAGATGATGACATACATGGTGAAAAAAGTCTTGCTGCTTTTCTGCTTTCTAGAATGGAAGAAAACAATGTTTTCTTAACTTGGAATGAAACATTAGTTTCACAGACTCTACAAATACAAAATGAACAATCAACTAATGAAGCTGCTTCCATTTTTTCCCTATTCCCTTTTCCTGTTGGCCAAGAGTATGGGATATGTGTAATTGTTGTTAACATGCTTTAAAAGCAGTTTCAATATCTGAAATAAAAAATGATGGTTGAAAAGCATAAAAGCATGCCTGCCTATACATGTGGAATTTACACATACACAGGATGACTTGGGAGAGGAATCTCAAGAAACAAAAGTTAAGTAAAAGCAGAAAAAGTGCTTGTTATTGGGAGAACTGATCCAAAGATCCTCGTTTATGAGTTTTTGTGAAATGCCTACTATATTTCCCAAGTTTTGTGTATTTTGTCCTTTATGTGCCATAACTAAATATAATGGAACATATTTTTATGATGACACTTAACATTTATTATTTTGAATCCTCTAGTACATGATCCTTATTTTTTAAAATTTTAATAGTAATTTTCTTTCTACTGGAATTAGATATAAAAACAAAAAAAAAGGAAGAAAGTGCAGATTTATTGAATGATTCAGAAATATCATAAGAAAGGACTGATCTTGTTCCTCCTGTCAATTGCCATGCTGTTGATGAATGCTGATAAAACAAATGTGAGGGGATCAAAAATGGATTTTAAGTAGTTTTAAAAATAGTGAGTTTTTATTGCCTCTGCCTCAAAGAAAAATCCAGCACCTGAACTTCAGCTCCCCTCCCTCCTTGCTAAAAGTACATTCTCTTTTCCTTTCTCCGCTTCTCTTTTTCTTTGCTTAGGGCTATGGTTACAGTAGTTAATTTTTAAAGCAGGAAAATAGAGATTTAAATAGAATTAGAGAAAGATGCCTTTGTGCTAGGTACTGTACAGTATAGTGTTTAAAAAGTCAGAAAATATGTTAGCAGAAAATGCCCAGACTGTAATTTAGATAACAACCCAGACAATGAGCTAGCTTGTTAATTGTAAAGGCTGGTGGAGACCTGCCAGTTAGAGAATTTGTCTTTTTGTATCCCACTGCTCCTCGCAGCTCTCCTAGATGGTGAATGACAGGACATGAACTTTTCTAATTTAAACTTTGCCTCTTTTAACATTATTTTTCCCCCTTTAGTCCTAAAAAGAAAAAAAACAACCCAAGCCCCCCCAAAACCCCCAAACCAGCCCCCCCCCCAAAAAACAAGCCCAAACTAAACCCAAAAAAGTCCTTGTATCAGAAGAGCCATTAGCCAAAGTTTTAAAAGAGTAAGTAATAATCAATAGTGTGAGGAAGCAGGCAGATTGGGTGGTCTGAAAAGCAGGGTAAACAGAAATCTGTGGCCTAAACATTGGTGCTGTAGACATCACTGTAAGTGCTCTTTACAGCAAGTATGCAGTTTGCAGACAGTGAATCTCGCCAAATTACTCATCTGAAAACTGTTTCTGAAATAGTGGTCGTGAGGTATGCAAAATTATATGCTAACAGCCATCAGACACTTTTTTTTTCTTTTTTT
>VZRN01002190.1:2044404-2059247 GCA_013397935.1 Dasyornis broadbenti
TCCCCCCCTTTTTTTTTTTTTTTTTTTTTTTTTTGCAGCTGCTTTAGAGTAACTGCAGTGATGGAGAGGCAATCTAGGAGTGTCTCTTTGGTCAGGCTGTTCAGCGGCTATTCAGTAGCTCTTGGGGGCAATTTTCTGGGGGAAGATGACCCAGGCAGCACTCCAGCCCCCTCCCTTGTATTTCTCAGAGGGCACTGGATGGGAAGATGACCTAGCAGGCTAGTCCCCAGCCCACTGATCCTCACTAAAGCCTTAGTGCTCTTAGGTGGTGGATTTTGAGGAGCAGAGATACTGAACCTGATGCAGAGGTAACCAAAACAGTCATTTCTAAGGTCCCAGCAAAGAATTTTAGCATAACTTATCCATAAACACCTGAGTAACCCTACTGCTCCTCTGCAAAATATTAAGCATGTGGTTAAAGTATTCTGTTACTCAAGGGGTGGTAAGAAAAGGGCAATAGCTCTGGCAGAGATGTGAGCTGCACACTTCATCTCTGAGGAGTTTTGGCATGATTGCTTCCTGCTCAGAGTTTAGGCTAGGATTTCCTAAGGAATTTGAGGGAATTAAGCTCAAGAATGTCATTGCATTTCTATAAGGTTTAGGTGTCTGATGCTGCAAGGGCTAAGCTTATGCAGAATGTCACTAGGCCAACTTACAGTGTAATTTCAAACTGATATAGTTGAACTGATGTAAAAGACGGTATGCAGAAGCCTAAGACCACATTCTCTTGGCTTTATAACAGTTTGGTTTAAATTAATTAGGACAAAGATTTAAACTAAGGTAAAGTAAGTCACTCATAAACTGAACCTTAAGTTTATTTGATAAAATACCTATGCAGGTAGGCATACTGAAGGTGTACAGATACAGGTATGCGTTTCCTGGTCAAACTAGCCTAAATTGCCTCGGTTTTCTTTGCCAGAACAGCATTAGTTCCACGAACATCCTCTCTCTAGATGTTTCCACAAGCTGTTAAATTACTTTGTAGCTTCCCTTAAAGACTGATAGAAGTAAATTTTCTCTTTAATCTACTCTTTGATTTAAGATGTTCAACCACTGTGCCTCTACAGACTGTAAGATACTAGACAGGACAACCACTCTTGTTCTTAGAGAAAACTCAGCCATCAGAAGTGGTAACGCTTTTTAAAATTGATGCTTGTGGTTTCAGAAGGTAAGTGGAAAAATCACGATGAGTATGGCCCCACTGCAGCACAGATTTTGGTGGAGAGTGTNGGGGGGGGGAGGGTATGTGAGAGAGCTAGTGCCAGGCTGGCTACTTGTGGAATGAATTTATTTGAGAAGGGATTTGTTCAGCAGCTGGTGGTTTCCTCTTTTGACCTGTGCCACTTCCAGAGAGAGCTCAAGATAGTTTAGTGGTGATGAATTGGCAGACTTGTCACTAAGCTGTAAATCTTGAATCTGCCTTGCTGGGTTGAGGTGTGAACCCAAGATCTAGAGGAGGTCAGTGTTTCAGACTGCTGCTGTGTATATAAAACTCTTAAACCTTCTTTAGTGAAGGAAGTACTGTTAATAATAATGATCTTTTTTTTTTCACTTTTACAGTCTCTGCTATTCCAAAATTATTTCATGGATATCGGTCTTATCAAGTAAATACAATTGAGTTAAAAATGAACAAAAACACCCAAAACCAAACTACCCAACCCCTCCATCCTACCTCCCCCAACCCAAAACCAAGAAAAGGCAACCGAAATCAAGCCGCGAAAAATTTTTTTCTGATATGACTTTAATTTTTTTCTAGTTCCAGGACAGGTACAGAAGAAACAAAAAAATCTCCCTTGTTTAAATGTCACTTATGATACTGATATTTTTGAGTGATATTCTGATTATTCTGTTATTCTGATATTCTTTCCATTAGGAAGATAGGTTTCTACATAGGCTCTAGATTTTTAGACATTAGGTATTGTCCAGCTGCATATTCTTGCTGCATAGAAAATACTTGGATTTTTTTATACTCTATACTTTCTTAAAGTGTCTGAGGAACTGCCTACCAGCCATAATGCAACCTTAAATTAATTCCACTAACTGTGAATGAGCTGCTGGGTCTGTGCTTGCTACTGCAGAGCAACCAACTCCCTTTGACTAAGCCTTAGCCTTACTTCTTCTGGTTCTTCTGGTTCTATTACACTGGCCTTTTTGCTGTTGGTCAATGTCTATAAAAGGTGAAATGACAAAGGGGCAAAATGCTGTAGTGTATTGGTTAACATGCCGGGGGAAAAAAAAAAATCTTATTTAAGTGACCACAACATTTTCACCTAATTTGTAGAAACCAAATTAGTTACACCTTCAGTAGATAACATATTTCTAATAACATTGGAAGTCTTAAAACAAAGTGATGTGAGAGTATTTACAACTTCCTATCATTAGCTACTGGGTAGATACATGCATGCTCGTATGTAATTGAACTGAATGAGGAGTTTAAATTGAAATGCTTATTTGTCACACTAAGAGTGAATCCTCTCTTCATAATAAAAGTCCAGCAAACAAAAATCAGCTATGAGAAAGGGTTGCTCTCAGCAACAGTGATTTGAGAGAGTATCAACAGAATTTCACCACAGAAGGCTTTGCTCATATGCAATGCCATTATTTCAAGTACAATCTACTCCATCTAAAATTAGCATGTGTAATTGAATAGTGCCAAAGGCTGAAATAATTTACACTTAAGCTCATAGCATTTTTTTTAATTCTAAACAAACAGAGCTATACACATTACCCAAGCAGAAACACCCTCTGGGCTTTATCCCTCTCCATCCGCTCCGATTAAATGGACTTCAGAACTGGGCTTGAGCTATTATGATCACTGAAGATGCTCATCTGGAAATCCTGCAGCTTTTTAACACATAAAGTAGTGACCTCTGTCATAACCTAGATTTGCAGATAGCAATTAGATAGCTCTTTTGTGCACTACTCTTGGTTCTGATCTTGAATAACCATGGAAATGGTAGAACAGTGTTGCTGACAACAATAATGTTCATTTATAGAGCTTTTCTATCTGAAGACCTCTGAAGTGCCTAAAATAAAGTTAGTGTTCTCATTTTGCTTAGAAGAAATGGAAGTCCCTGGTGACAGCTTAGTCAAAATCACCCAGCTAGCTAATGGCAAAATCAGAAATAGCACTGAGGTAGCTACACTCAAAACCAGGACCTACCTTCTTGGTCCTTCCTGTGTTCTCATGATAGATAATCACTTACCCTGAGCAGGAGGACCATAAACAGATCTCAAATCTGCACACACTTCTTTGCCAAAGACCTCTAGTTTTTCATGGCATCACATGTGGGTGCATTCACTCAATGTTGAAGTTAAATCCTAAGCCTTGGTGTGGTTTTTGTTGCTGTCAGAGATACTGTCTGACACTTTCTGGGGCATGTTTTATACTGCTATGTGCAGAGTTTGGTTGCCAGAGCTGAATCTTTCCTCAGGGAAGCCTTTGTTTGCATGCTTAATTTTTAATCTGATCTCTATTAAATGTTAAAGCATTAGTTTAAGCACTGGCAGACCCTCCATTGTGCATTACAGCAAGCTGAAAGGACCAAGTCTGGAGAAGAAGGCAAGGCAACAAAATTTCAGTGATTTTATGCAGGAGCTCTTTTTGCACAAGTTGCAGTTTAGCCCCACTTTTCAATCACAGCTTATTGTCTGGTAGCTGAGTTATTCTAATCTGACTGAGAGCAGAATCTAGCCAGGAGGTTGTGGTGATTGCCGAGCAAATATGAAGTACATGTACATTTCCCTGGAGTGCATGAGGGTTGCAGCAACTCAGCAGGTAATTCAGCCACCCTCAGGACTTGACCCTCTATTTCACAACAAACTATAAATTTTTGTTGTGAATCCAGTTTGAATTTTTTCATTCTTCTTGTTCATTTCTTAAGAAGCAGCCTTGTGTGAGGTATTAAGAAATATGGAAGAAAATCTGGACTTAGGCCTGAGAAAACTTAGCCTTAGGTTTAGCTCTTGTACAGCACGGCAGCAGCCTGACTCTTGTACCTGCATGGAGCTCCAGTGATGTTATTTTGGACTCTGTTTCAGGTGGAGGAATCAGTTTCACATGCTTCTCTTTGAGGGTTTGGGATCAAAATAGATAGCTAATATAGACAGGCTTAGGGAGACTCCAACGATGTTTTGCTTTAAAGAAAGGAAGTAGCTAGTAATTGTCTGTACAGTGCTTTTGTTCTTCCATTTTGCAAGAAAAGTGTCTTGTTGCTTCAGCCCATTCCCAGAAGCAGGAACTTGCTGCCTTAGAACCAGCTTTCAGCGAGACTTCTTTTTTTCTTCTTTTCTTTTTTCCTCCCCCTGGGGGTTAACAATATCGAGCAGTAAGAAGTGATATTGTATACAAGGCTATTACACTTTTGTCTTGGCCTGCTTAATGTCCTTGACACATACCCATTTCACCCAGGGACAGCCACTATGCAAATTGGCTAAAAGCTCCATTAGGTTGTTCAAGGCTGGGGAAACCCATCTGTCAGTGTCTGTGACACAGCCGGGCTGGAGTCTCACGTGGGAATCTGTCCTTGAGATACCCAGGCAGCTGAGTTTCTTTTAGCCTCTAGTATTCCCAGAATCAAAGGAAATTGTTGTACGCTCTTCTTGCTGCCGTTTGTGCTTTTATCATTCCTTTTCTACCTTGATCCCTTTTTCAGAAACGCACAGGAATAGACTGAGAATTAACAGGGAAATATGTGGTTTACTTTTTTTTTTTAGTTGCTTTGCCATAAGTGAACAATTATGCATATTATTTGTGGAAAACTAGAACAGTAGCTATTTGTTGTCCTGAAAGAACAGCTTTATAACCCTTTTTCATATTTTCATATGGGATCTGCTGATGACACGCATGTGGTGGGTATTTAGAAAAAGTCTTGCAGGGAATCAGCTGCAGTTGATATGTTCTCTGTGAGTGTACCAGAAAGGCATGATAACCTAACAAAATACAAAAGAATGCACTCATGAAAGGCTTTTATTAAGAGGATTTGAATGTGGGACATGGGACTGAGGGTTGCCTCTGAGGAGTCAGAGAAGCCCAGCTCCCGCACAAGGGTTTGGGAGCAGGTTCGAGTCTTCTCCGCTTGGCATCCCCAGGGAAAAGCTCCTGCAACAGCACTTACTGTACAACAGTTGAGGAAAGCCACTTGCTTTTTCTGCTGGATGGAGGTAGGGTGACAGAGTGGCAGTTTTACTGTTTTCTGCTTTCTTTTTTGCCAAGGACTCCATTAAAATGCCTAACCAGAGAAGCACACCAGGATGGATGGTACAGATGTAGTTGTTACCCTGCAAGTGCCACAGTTAGCAATGTTACAGTGTTTTGTAATATGAGACAGTGGCAGCAAAATAATTCAGATTTTCATTCCATTAGAGAAAGAAGACTCGGCATACAACATCAAAAGTAGTGCCCTTCGAAGTGTGTAAGGTCTATAATTGACAGGCCTCTCAAGCGCTAGATTATTTCCAGCTGGTGTCAAGTAAGAGCCCTGAACACAGAGTATCTGGCAAAATAGCTAGAGTAACTTCAATGCCCAGTGGTATTCAGATGTATGAGATAATTATAGCCTTCTCCATAACAGATGCTCTGTTTTCCAGTTTGGCACTTTCTTTCTTCAGCATGCAAATAATTTTCTCTACCTAAGCTGATGGCTATTTTGATAATACAGATACAGTTTTTTCCACAAAAAAGTAAGCAGTTTGGTTTTCACAGAATCACTCATACAGCTACAACAGTGATATTTCCCTTTATCATCCTGTTGAGGAAGAAGAAAAGTACTTCTGATAGTACTATGTGGAGACTGATGACATGAAGAGTTAATGTGTTGGTTATAGCCAGGATCAGTATAAACTTCATCTTTCCAGAAATAGAAGTCAGTGATTCAGCAGTTGTCCTTCATATTGCTAAGTGCAACTTACTCAAATCACGTCATATTCTGCTTTCTGTGTTCCAAACCCAGTCACGTAATAAGGAGGCTTTTAGATTAGCATATTAGTTTAAATTTCTGACATACCATTTTAGATCTCACTTTTAGGCTCCCGGTGCTTCTTTTTTTCTCTTATTGTCTTCTAGAGGTAACACAGACCTTGCTGTAGCATATAATTCCCACTAAAAAAAAATTAAATATCACAGTAAGAGAAATGGTATATGCATTTTTCTAGAAGTTAGCTGTGGCTGGATCGACACAACCTTTGTTCTCAGAGTTGAGTATATTTTTATGCTGCCCCAATTATTTCAGTGCCTGCCTGAGTAGCTCAGACTTGCCAAGAGGACCAGTGGGCTTGCAATCTTGCTCAAAGCCATTTCTGCATTTATGTTTTTCTGGCTGTCTGGTCAGACTGCCACATCCTAATGGGAACCAAAACATAATTAAACATTGGTGAGTTGAACAGCTTGCTTTGAAAAGAGGTGAACTCTGCTTCATGGGACATTTCACTTAAAAAATCTAAAAATGAAAAGGCATAAATATTTGGCCTTCTCTGTGCAAGGGATTCCTGTGCATAGGCAAAGTAGCAGATGAATCAAAATTTTTACAGACATTTTAAGAAATTGAATGCCCAAAGCTGTTGGGAACAAAGAGCCTGCTTTGTCCTCACAAAAATTTTGGACGTAACACTGAAGTCTTGTATGAGAAATGAATATTCCTTAGGGTAAACTCTTGCTGCAACTGGCCCTATGTGCAAGAGGAACGAGGGTGTGCCATAAGGAATATCTTTGGCAGAGGAGGAGGGAAGTGCAGAGCCTTTCTCACAGCAGGTCCGGGGCACAAGGGCCATTACAAAGCATAAGCTGAAACGCTTTCTAAATGAGTGGAGAAAATTATGGGACTATGTAAAAAAGCAAAACCTGAGACTTGCTAAGTTTTTGTGGCCTATTTACAAGTGCCTGAGATACAGATTTTAATTTTAGTCAGTACTCACAAGCCCATCAGTGGAGCAGCACAGGGGGACACCATTCTAAAATAGCTCTGGCAGATGCCACGATAATATGAGCTTTCCCCGCATCTCTCATTTATTTCTTGCTGTGTGTAGTTTCTTACTGAATCTGTTCCCTTGATAAATGCAAAGATATTCTTGCCATTGGATAGAATAGCTAAGTGCAATTGTCACAAACACTAACTGGCTTAACCTTCTCGTTGCATAGCTACTGCTGCTGTTAAATATTTCTTGGGCTAACAGAGATCTTTGAAATGAGTTTTAATGGATTTTCTTTTCATATACACAGACCATGGCTGTTAAACAATGGCAGCTTGAATAAAAGCTATTCTAATGATAACAGCAGTAGTGTCAGTTATTTGGATAAACTGTCAGAGGGAGGCAGGCCATGAGTGGATCATTGCAAGGGAGCCTGGAAAATTAAGAAAATTAACCTGCTAACATAACCAATATCCCAGATCTCCAGAAAGGATAATTATCCTACTACCTTGCTTAGTGTGCAAGTGTTAATATTGGTACTAGATGTCAAGAGACCTATCCTGCCCATTTTACCTTCCCTGAAGAAAGGCTCTCCTTTCATATCCTTGATTGCTTTAAATTCAAAATATGGCAAGTTGATGCTGATTTATGAGGCATCTTGATAATCACTTCCCAACCTTGTCATACAACTGGTATTTTAAAATTTATTAATTGTTACAAAGTGCTTACATCACTGTCCACATTCATTTCTGAGAGTTTCCACTCCATCACACAGTGACAAACATGAAGAGGGGATCAAGTGCTGCTGCAAGGCAGTGGCATGCTGCTGAGTGAGGCTGTCCTAAGATCCTGAGGGTTTGCATCCTCTTCTTGGTGGGACTTGTGTGCTCTTCTGCCCAGCATCTCCCCCTGGTTTAACAACCTTGTCTGCCCTGGGTGACTGTGGCAGTCCTTGCGTGTTAGTGCTGTCTCTCCTTGGTGATGACAAAAGCATGAATAAACCCTTGGACTAAACCTTGTAAGAGAGGTGTCTGTCTCTTAGGCTACGTGGAATGGCAAAGGGAGCTGATCTTCTGATGCCACCCTGAAGGTAACAAATGCAGCTAAGGCACTTTTAAGCCGATGGTTGCAGAATACAAAAATTGCAGGCTTACGTTGGACAAAGTGTTGAGAATTCTTTCTTGGGGGTGGTTTTTCTTTTTGTTTTTTTCCTTTTGTTTTTCAAAAAAGCTGAGGTCATTTTAAAACTCTGTAAATAGGAATGACAGCCTGGGAACACAGGCAGCAAAAGTAAGCTAATTTAGGTGTTCATTTAAGATCAGCTACTGCTTATGAAGATGAAAATGATTTGTCCTGTCCTGATTTCATTAACGAATGTTGTATATATATTTGAAAAAGCTCTGATCAATAATGAAGTATTTCAGGAACCTCTTGAAATTCAAAGTCATGAAACATAACCAGAAACAGCCACATCATTTTGTTAGTACTTTTGTTGGTAATTTTTAATTGCAGTGAAAAAAAACTGGTGCCTGGACTATTGACAAAAAAGTATATTGTAAAAAAAAGTTCTTAAACCCATCTATTAACTGTGAGCATTTTTTCCTTAATAGTCAACCTTCTTTTTATTTGTTGTTCTGTTTGTAATGAAGCTGGGCCTTATTTTTGTTGCCAGTAGTTTGATAAATGGCTTGAGAGTAATCAATGGCAATAGCCTTGTTTGCTCCTTAGCAATTGTGTCAGGGGAGGGGATTTTGTATTTGTTTTTAGTTCCCTTTTATTGGCATAAATTATTTTTATTAAACATCAAGGTCAGGTTAAAAACTGAAGATGTTGGGTGAGAACTGCTAATCAAGAGGTCTGTTTTTTTTAAAGATATCTTTAAATTTGGACTCAAGTGTAAACTGACAGAAATATTATTGTGTTCAAATGAGTAGCTGATAAATGCTATTTTAGCAAGTAGACTGCTAGCCTCTTTAACTGCCCTCTGCCAGGGCATCTTCAAGTAAAATGCCGTGGCTAATTTTATAAAAGCTCAAAACATTTTAGGACCAAAATAACAATGTTTGTAATTAGGGATACTAAAATAAAAGCAGTCAGATCCCTGAGGATTTAAAAAAAAAAACCAAAAAGCAAACAAACCCTCTCAATCTCTCCGTACCTGAAGTCTGCTGATATGGCTGTGGCTCCAGCACATCCTGAGTGCTGCCTTGGGATTTTGTGACCAAGACAGACCCTTGCTTCAGGGAGAAGCTATCCCTTTTCCTCAGCCATGGGCACACTGTGCAGAAAGAAGAATACATGAAGCAGTCGATGGAGCTGTGCTAGAAATGAGCCAGTGAAGTGATGATAAGCTTTGGAAGCAGGTTGTCAGAGCTCTGTGTAAGTTGAATCACTTTAGCTCTATGCTCTCCTGTTGTATGCTGTGTCATGTTATGTAACACTGTGACACATGTCTGCAGTTTTCTATACGTGCAAAGGACTATTTATGCTTCCCTTATGCAGGAGAAATAAAGATCCTAAATGAGTTAATAATCTGGCTACCCATTCTCTTCATGTGCAGACTGTGATGCAACTTCAGCAGATTTAATTCTACCCTTTGTTACGTTTGAATTTGCAAATTGACTTCAATACACCTAATTTTTTGTGGGTCCTCTTGACAAGCTTTTGAAAAAGAAGAGCTGTGTCTGCTTTGCATGGCTCTAAAGGCCTGCATGGCACTGTTTAGGAAAAGGAAAAAAAAAGCGAAATATGACCTAATCCTTTATCTTTTAAGTCTGTCATCTAGCCTGCAATTAGCTGCACCTCAGTAGTGCAGGATGGAGGGATGTGTCCTGCAGAGGAGTTTGGGGTACTCCAGGGTTAAATGTACAACAGTTGCCAATGAAATGAATCCACTGAAAGGTTGGTGTTTATCCATGCAGAAGGGTGCAAGAATAAATAGGCATCTGATAACACAGTGATGCCTAATAAAACAATTTGTCTGTAGCATAGACACTAAGTAGTTTGAGTCAGGCCAGAAATGGTTCTGAAGGAGCACATTTAGAGGTGGTTGTCTTTTACACTCTGCAGAAAGCAAATCCCAATGCAAATAACAGATGACATATCAAAAGAAGCTGCTTGTGTAAGTGTCCTTTACTTCTAAACTCTTACAGAGATGAAAGTATTCTGACTCCACCTTTAGGAACATATTGTATTTCCCTATTTATGTTTGTTTCCTATCATGTGATGAGGTGCAAGGGAAGGTGTTGTTTGCTAATTTTAGCCTTGCAGACTGTCGCTGCAGAAACCTGGCAGTTAACGCTCTGGGAGGGTGGCAGTGCTTAAGGGAAACGGGGCTACACTGTGTCATCGTTCTCGATGGCACTCATAGTAGGGAGCAATGGGGGGAATATTTCAAAGTCTTGTTTTCCTGGCTTGTGTTAATGTACTAATAGCTTCCTGCAAAAGAATTACTGAAGACTGTAAAAAGCATTAATGAGAAAAGAAAAGCTGTTACTTTGGTAAATAAATGTAAGATATAGCAAATGAGAAATGCAGTGAATGCATATATGTAAATTCATAGCCATTGCTGTATTTTTTCAGAGCTATGGTACTGAATTGCAGGAATCACTGCAGATTGACTCTCACCTGTACTCGCCTGTTTTGCCAACAGGGCCTGAACAAACCCTGTCTTTCCAGATGTCCTGAGTCATCTTTATTCAGCTGATGATGTTTAGAAGGGGGAAGTGATAAGAAAGGGTAGAGGATGTCAGGAGGCTACTTGCAGCTCAGAAGACCTCAGTTCAAAGGAACTTCTAAATTGTGTCTTTCTTGCCAGACCTGTAGGTTGTTGAAGGTCTGCTGGCTACAGAGCCTGTTCCAGATGTGTTGGGAGCAGGGTGATCTCTCAAGATATGAGATGGGGGCAGGGAAACCTAGGCTCTGTTTGGCAGCCAAAGGCTGTGGCATGGTCCCTCCCAGAGGTGCCATGTTTCTGCATCTATATTTTCCTAAGCAGCAGCATTTCATCTGTTGGGGGTGGTAGGATGAGGGAATTGTGATGGTAAATGGATCTCAGTGAAATACGTAATAGCCTGATAACAGGTTGTTTCTGTCATTGAAAGACTTCTTGCCCAGCAAGAACTGCATTAGCCCATGGTTCATGAAAGGAAATTTAGTGGCAAGCTATTGCAATGAAAATATTGGGCATATGAAGGACAAGACAAATGTTTAACACCTGTAGAGTTAAGAGTATACATATATTTTTTGTCTAGGATTTCCCTTTTTTTTTCTTTTAAGAGAAATCCCTATGAAGAAACATTGTTAATAAAGACATTTGTTTTTAAAAGTGTGTTAAAAACATCCAGTGCTTTTAATAATCTGACTCTGTATTTTGCCAAATGCATCACGATGTTAACAGTGTTTCTATTTACTTGCAAAAGAGGTGATAGCAATCCTACTGACTGTGTGGCTGCCACCTCCTCGTGTTTTTGAGGATTGTCCACATAAGACATGGGATAAAACGTTTCACGTAAAATGTTCTGAATGGTAGGAAGAAGGTGGAAAAAGAACCACTGCAAAATTTTTCTTGTAAAACAAGAGTTGGGAGCAAGCAGCACTTTTTTGTTGTGGTAGATTTAAAATACACAGATTATTTTTTTCCTCTAATATAAAATTCAATTCTAAAACTGGCTCCCACAAGAATGTTTTCAGAGGACTAAAGTCTAATGGGTCAAATCACAGAAGATATAGGATGATGATCTGCGTGAAACATCTGGTTAGGAAGTCGCGAAGTGAAAAGTGTTCTGGGGATATTTCCCCTCTGCTTGCATTTCTCATGCCATTTCCTAAGATGTTCCCGTTATTAGCAACACCCAAATGTAAGTCTCTCTGCTAGGTAGGCCTTTTCTTTTCCCAAATGGGGTGTTTCTTACAGAAACTAAGTCTCAGCTTCTGTTAATCACACTCTGCTAATTCTGTTAGAGGAAGATTATGTAGTCAGAGTCAGAAGTTAGGAAATATTGGAATTCTTCATGAGCCTGAATTTGGATCCTGTGTGAGTAGTCATTACCGCGTGGTCATTAAATACTTGATTGGATACGTTGTGCTTTCCACAAGACCCCAGCCTTTGCTGTATTTTGCTTCAATTTTTTGGTTCATTGTAACTAGGACTCAGTCCTGCAGTTGTCCTCAGACCTACATGGGAAACCTGCAGTATTTGTGCTGCTGTCTTTCAGGGTCCCTTTGAGTTGTTTTTCAAGCTTTTTTTGACCAAATTCCCCAAAACTGAGGCATAAGTTGTAGTTAGCACTTTGGATCTATCGTGTGTGACACTTTGTGTCTCAAATTGTGCCTAGATACTCTGAGTACCTGTACCAAATATATTGCCCGTTGGGACCTATGCTTTGATATGACTGGGGGAGTCAGATTCCCTTCCCCATTTTAAGATGACATTAAAAAAATAAATTGTTATAACTGTGGATACATTTAATTTAAAATCTTACCCAAACTGAACTTTGATTATCTGATGGCAACTGGTAGTGGCATTAATTGTGTGACTTTTAATCTCAGAGATTTTTAAAGATCTGTCAGTTTATTTAATTTCAAATTATTGAGAACCAGACTGCCCTTAAATTAGTATTGCTTTTTCTTAGAGAGTGTTTCCTTAGTCTACACTGTAGATCTTCAAAGAAGCTGAGGAATAGGATTTTCAGTACTTCTAATTCCTTTAATCCAGGGATATTGCATTAATGTAAATACTACTGCTGTTGAAATCTGTGTGGAACATTGTTGTTTAATAATAACTTTAGCAAATGAACTGAACTTGAGGTCAAAGCATAGCAAAGGAATAAAGTTCATACGTCTCAATTTTAGTAAATCCTTTTTGTGCAGTTGAATTTGATTATAGGCTGTACCTGCACAAATCACTTAGTAGTCATTTGTTCTGTAAGTAAACTTGGAGGGCTTTTAACATACATAATGCGTGAGGTGAAGGAGTTTTGTGCTGAGTAGTTCTTTCTTATAGCAGGGGATGTACTGATATTAATGTTTTATGCCCTTATCTCTAGCTGGCCTACCACTCCCTCCCTCGGTGTTACCTGCAGTCTTGGTTGAGCGTATGCCCCCTCCTGTTGTCCAGCTTGTTGTGACAGTGCCACATTGCAAGCCTTGCTAAAGTCAAGCTAAGCAACATCCACTGCTCTGCCCTGATCTGTGGAGGTGGATGTCCCAACCCAGAAGGTGAGCAAGGTGGCCAAGTCTTGTTTGCCCTTGTTCATCCATGCTGGATTCTCTGGTCCCTCACATGCTTAGACACTGCGCCTATAAGGCTTTTCTCTTTAGTTATGCTTGGCTGTGGCCAGCCTGATGACCCCCAGATCCTCCCTCTTCTGAGGGCAGATGCAATGTTTGCTTTTTTCCCCAGACATCAGGAGCATCCTGATGGCCTCCAGTTGCTATGGCCTTCCAGAGATGAGAGCAGCCTCTGGGTGACACTGCCCAGCTCCCTTGCAGTTTGTGTTCAATAAACTCTTGCTGGCTTCCTGAAGTAGTTTCTATCTTAATGCTCCTCTTCCTGGGCAGCACTTCTCACCGCAGGCCCTCCTACAAGGGAAGACAGCCAAGAGGACTGGAAGCTGACCTTACCAGTGGAGACTGAGGCACAGAAAACACCAAGTGCTTACATCTATCCTTTGTCACTTGTCCCCTGCCTTATTGAGCAGTGGGCAAACCTTTTCTTTACTCTTTCTTTTGCTGCCTACATGCCTGTAGACAAGCTGGTACTCCTAACCAATTTATCTTTCTGCTCCAGCTTGTAACACTGTGTGTTATTATTATAATAGTTATAATACTTGCTAGAAGTATTGTAGTTGCCACTCTTCCCCATTCTGGTCTGGTTTCTTTAATGTAAATTATTTTTCATTTTAGACTTGAACTCCTTTTTTTTTTTTTGCACAACATTTTGTGCATATGAGCCTATGGCAGTGGTATTAAGTAGTATTAAGACTTTTAGGAGATTTATATGTATCTGATTTGAAATATAAACCTTATTGTTACGTGCCATAATTCTTCAAGCTTCTATTCTAAAGCATGGTACAACATTTATTAAGAAAATGTATTAAGAAGATTTTCTTTCTTCCTTTGCTGATCCTGATTTAGCATTTGAAATTACTTCAAATACATATTCTTTCCAGAGGAAAAAAATGCTGACTTAAAAAATAAATCATGTGTGAATGAAGAATATTAAAAGGTCAAAAAGCCAGAAAGCTAACAGAAGAGATTGGAGGCAATGTTGCAGTGCAGAAGGAAATGTAAGCTTTTATTTATCAGGAAATACATCATTTGGATGGAAAACAGTAAATAGAGGTGGTGGTTTATTTCAGGAATTTAACATATGTACCCTGTTACTCTGAATGCCTATTCCTTGCAACAGGAGTACCTCATTATCCCAATTAGTGGTCCGTAGGATTTTACACAGATGAGTAACAAAGCAGCTGTGTCCCCACATTGCAAAGCTCTTCACCTCTGAGCGCTGAAGTTCAGGTTCTTCCTATTGTTTCTTCACACAGTATTGAAAAAGCACATGGCACAGAGCCTAAAATGATTTAGGCAAAGTGTCTTCAGCTGAATCTGTGTCTGTTAGCAAGATACTTGGTTCATTGTGCCACAACATTTAGCAGAAAATAGTGATGATTTTGGGGAACTGAGAAAAAACAAATTGTCGCATTGAAATCAAATTTCTGCACTATGAGACATTCTAAGTGTATCAGGAAAAAGAGAGTAGGTTACTTTTACCCGACTGAAAGGTAGTTTTGTGTGGATATTTTAATTGAGTCGACATTTCTGAGTGCATGAGTCAAATGACATTTGAAACTTCGGACAAGCACAGTGGCACAATCTGTTGTTCTAGAAATGTTAAGAGACTGAAAACTTATATCATAGTAAATGTAGGACTTTTA
>VZRN01002190.1:2059260-2141259 GCA_013397935.1 Dasyornis broadbenti
CTATGAGACGTGCTTAAAACCAGAGATAGGGGAAACACTGAAGAAAGAAGAAGGAATTAGATGGGAAATGACTTGCTGAATAATGCCGGATTGCAGTGTAAAAAATGATGAGTCTTTTGCATAGCTAAGCAGCAGGTCAGGTTTATGTGTGTTCAGATTTACGTGTATTCAGATCCACTGATTTCGATGGAAAATGGAAATTCTGAAGTTATTTTTACTTTTCAAATAAACTTCATAGCTTTTATTTGTCTTTTAGGAAAAATATGTCAGAGTCTCACTAGTTGCAGAGAAATAGTGGTCATCTTCCAGTGGCTCTAAGTATTACAAAATTTCCATCAATCAGCAGTCCTGTGGTTCCAGGACCTCAAGTCATGACAATAAAGTGTGTGCTGTGGCATCTACTTAGACAGGTTGCCGAATACCCTGTGCGTGGGCTGATCAATTAGGACTTTTGCCTCAGTTTGCATATGGTGTGAATATTGGATGTGTCTTGAGAGTTTAGTGCTCAGGCTTGAATTCAGCCTAAGATACATATGACTTCCTTGTAAGGGTATGAATGGAAATAAAAATATGGCAATATTTTGTTTCATAGATCCAAAAAGACAGCAGTGTTGGGAGTTTTTTTTACTCACTCACTCACAGCATGCTTAAGTAAGTTAATTCTCAAAACCAATATAATTTACAAAAAATTGAATTTTAAGGAAAAAAATAGAAATGTCGCTAAATAAATTGTGTGTAATTCTGAAAATTCCAAAGATAGGATAAAGAAGTTATCTATTTTTGCATTAGTTATTCAGTTTATTTAGTAAATTTTGCCTCTAGTGGATTTGATTGATGTCTGAAAGATATTTTAATTGTAAGTTATATTAGATGCTTGTTAAATCAAAGAAAATTAAACAGCTTTTCCCATACTACCTCCCAAGGCTGCCACATGAAATCTACAGAAAATGGAGATTTGATAAGGCACCAGAATCTGCAGTAACAAAGTAGAGAGTGCTTATTCATCTTCCTTAGCATATGATTTAAAGCCCATCATTGACACTAGCTGAAAATGTAAGTCCCTAAATCCCAGAATGTTCCTGGCATATCTTGCTCATGTTCCCATGTTCATAATGGTTTGTGTGCTCCTGGGATGCCAGTAATGTGATGCTCAAACCTGCTTTTGACCTGAAGAAGATCTGGAATTCACCTCCTTACCAAGTTAAGGCTGGCAGAGTCCCATTTCTTCAGTCTTTCCATGGGCACCAACAGTTTCAGAAGTCACATATAACAGTGACTTCATTATGAAGTTCTATCTCTTACACAGACAGCTGATTTTAAGAATGTAGAGGAGTATCTAGAATGGGACAGAGAGGTTCTTAATGTGGGATTTCAGACCCAGCTGCCTGCAGTCAGCCCAACATGTGGCCCCCCCAGCTTCCTGCCTCCCTTAGCCTTTTTTTAGTACAGTATTCAGGGTTGTCAGAAGCATAAAGGTGACGAGCACTACCTTGGCCAACTATATACATAGGCTGGCACCTTCATTCTCACCTATATTGTTAAATTCTTATCCCCACCATATCAGCTTACACTTGGAAAACTTTCTAGCTGTCCTATAAATAACATTACATGTATTGGTCTAACAATGGTTAGTTGTCTCCTCTTCTTCCTAAGAGAGGAATTATGTATGAACTGTAATGACTTGTGTGGGCATTTTTTTAAAAACCTGTTTGCTGTGATGAATGTACTGGAGGAGTTTGCACTGGAAGCAAAAATACGGTGAGGTTTGCGAGGGCTCATATCTTCTGTGGGCATCCTCTGGCACCCTATCTGGGACCAGTGTTTTACTGTAGCTCAAGGGGTCTCAAAGAAAACATGAACTCTGGCTATTGTGAAATGCCCAGATTCTGTCCTGATGCTGCCATGCTGTTGTGGAAAGGAAGAACCAGTCCTAGCTCTGCATTCTGTGGATTCTTTTGGCCACAGGACGGGAGGCACAACTCATCTTTATATATACTGGGTGGAGGAGGCAGAGCTTCCCCATACAGATCTACAAAAGATCGTTGTGGTAACATGGGGGGATGATGAGGGACATTCCTAGGGAGCTGTGCTGTCCTTGATTCATCCAACCCAACAGTGCTTACGTCAACAGTGGCGGATTTCCTGTTTAATTCTTCTATAAGAAAGACAAACTGAGGAAACTTGGGTTGGATCTTGACAAACCTTTTTGGCTGAGCTTTCCTTCTGCAAAATGAAAACTCGTCTGCTTCTGATCTCTGTTCACCAAATTCTCAAGTGGAAAGGAAAGAGATGAGATTGATGTTTAGTTTTGTTCTATGCTGTAAGTTCAGGTTTATGTGGGGGGATTTTATTGTAACGAAGTTCTTGCACCAGTATTGATGCTGGGTTATGCGTGGACTGTATGCAGAAAAGCAGAGTAATGATGCAAGTGCCTCCTGCATCTTATTTCCAAGATGCTTTTAGTCTGCCACATGTAAACAAATACCCAGAGAGTAAATTTAGTTTCTCGGAACCAAATACATGATTGGTTTTGCAAACATTTGGAAAGTTAAGTATCAGCCTCTTGGTCTGCATTTTTATTCTAAACCTTCAAATGGACCGACAGCTCACTGTAGCTCCAAAACTGGCTATGTGGAAATGTAAATACAAACAATAATTTCTTCTTGAATTTGTTATTTTCCTCTCTGTTTTCTTCTTTTTTTTATTACAGAGTTGTTGTATCACAAGCAGTAATTGCTGTCATATTTTGATCTGTGCTCTAAAATATTCTTATTAGAGGAATTGCAGTGTTTTATTGTCCAGATTGCCCAGATTTAGTAATTTAGTCTCAGCACATCAATAAAATATGAATGGATTGGATAATGAAGCAATAACACTAATTTATGTCAAAGGATATAGGCTATTGTTTATGAGTTTGCCAAAGTGCCAAAATACTTTATCTATAGAAAGAATTCTTCTTCTCCCTTGCAGAGAAATAAATAATACCTCAGGAATATTCTGTCATGGGAGCCTCCTGCCATGGAATACATGGGAGGAGACAAGGCTGTGAAGGTTATTTTCCACTCTGGAAAATATTTATTTGGTGACACAGTTCTTACTGCTAGGTTTCAGCTTTTTAATGCTAGAGACTAAATTTTACCCTCCTGGCTGGATCTAAGAAGCCCTAAATTCAGAGAAGTTACCATATTTTAGACCACAGCTACAGGTAGTCTATGGATAAACAGAAAATTTCTTATGAGGAATGAGTAACTCTGTCTGGTATAACAATGTCTAGGCAGGAGAGGGTGAAGAGCTAAAGCTGGCAGCTCAGCAGCATCTGTTACATCTATTTAATGACCAAAACCCAGGGACTCAGCAATGGCCAGGGTATTCTCCATCTGCAAACAACGCTCCTAATCTCTGGGCCATTCCTCTGTCTTGGACTGGCTTTTGCTGGGGCCCATTCATCCTCAGGCAAGATGATCTTCAGACTCTCCTAATGATATGTGCTCTAATCCACTTTATTATTTTGACTTCATCACTCTTCAAAATAAGCTGCTTTACACCTGACTAATTTGCTTTTGAAATTTCCTGTTGATAATGGTGGTAGTGCAGACTATTTCAGTCTGTGTTACTGGAAATAGAAGATACTGTGATCAGTGAGAAGACTTTCAGGCTTCTAGTGTATGTCACCCTGGCTAACGACTGCTAAACTCTCAGTGCTCTTGAAGGTAGCCAGAAGAGTGAATTGTTGGAGCTTTTTCTTTGCTTGATTAGTTGGTTTCAATTCAGAAAACTGTGTCAAATGAGACGTACTTTGCAGGTACTGTTCAATAAAGGACTTCTTCCTCTTCCTGTGGATATCTTGATTTCTGTGTAGTGTCTACCTGTAAATATTTATGAAAGGCTAAAATCTACACAGTCATGATTTGGAAGACAAGTATTTTGGAATAGAGAAAATTGAGCCAAATTGTGCCTGTGCTTTTATTCTATAGATCGCTAATGCTTTGTGCCAGGTTCAAGGGAATTGTAAACCTCAGGAGTATTTAGCCTACTGATTTCAACAGCTTTGACTGTGAAGTAAAGATCTTGAAGTGTTTTACTGATCCCCCAAATCCCAATTTTAATCTGACAGTTGAATGACTACTGTGTCTGTTGGAAGACTAGTTTGGGGCTTTTTTCATAGTTTCCATTTTCCCCAAGTGACCTTTTTTTAACTGTGTGAAACAAAAGGGTAAACAAAACACAATTGTGCCTTTGTCCCCTGTACTAAATATATAATTTTGAATAAAGTAAGTTCAATGCATATAAGAAACAAGATCAAAACAGCCCTGTGAACACATAATTCTAAGTCTGTTTTTAAATTAAAAAGTATTATGAATGAGAAAACTAATTTGATTGGTACTTTATTATTTTAAATTATTTTGTTCATTCAGTTTAGCTACAGAATAGCAAAATCATTGTATGCAGAAATCATTTTTATCTGCAAAAGAATTAGGTTTGGCTCTAGTTATTAAGTTAGACTTCAATAATATTTTCCTCATCTTCAAGTAATATTGCAATCCTTAGTAGTATCTTTCATCCAATAATCACAGAGCATTATATATGCCTTAAGAAGGTAAGGAAGAATCATTACAGATTAGTAAACTGAGATATAAGGAACTTAAATGACTTGCTTGGGGGTAGTGCAGTGATTTTGCAGTACAGAGAGCGTAACCCAGCAGCTCTGACTCACTGGGCTTCTTGTATCCAGCAAATCACTTTTAAAGGCCTTGGAAGGTATTCAGAGAAATCAAAATCCTCTTGAGGTGTGTTCTGGTTTTCTTGATTGAAAGAAATGTGAGGGAACAGACTTTGAACCTTATTGTCTGTGCTCATCCTCTGAGTTTACTCACGTTTTTACATGCCATTCCTTTACAAATCAAAAATGTTGCCAAGAGGTGGGTTGCTACTTCTATAGAAAAAGTCTAGGAACTTTGTTACTGTGCAGAGGGGTTAGAAAACTCAGGCTCTTTTATATCTGTTTATTTTTTTCTTATATGTCTAGGGAAAGACCTGTGTAGGAAAACTATATAGACAAAAGAAGCTCTGTTTTCCAGGCCTTCACTGGCCAGATGGGAGATAGGCAATAGTCATGGCTGGATTCTGCAAGAGCAGTGAATGCTCTACACGCTCGGGAAGAAAATTATAACTCGAGCTCCCTTGACTGCAGCCTTCCTAAAATACATGAGGTGTCTGTGTTGCCCACTTCAATGTTCATCTTTTATTCACTCTTCTACCTGTCTATGGATGAGAAATACAGCTTACCTTCTGGTGCTGTTCCTCACTGAGGAAGCAGACCAAAGGCTGAAGAGTTGCTGTGACTTAGATCTTATTCTTTTTACTGTATTTTCCTTCCTCCTCTGTTTGCTCTTCAACTGTGATGATTATCTTTTGCTTAATAGGAGATTTTCTGTTTGTTCAGCTCCAAAATCCCATCAACAGACTGAAGTTGGCGGCATCCTCTCATCCTTTCTTTAATTGCCTAGTAAGAACCCTCCAGCTCACACAAATTACTCCTTCATACAGTAGGGTGTAGAGAGAACAGTGTTTTCCTAATGTGAGCTGTAAAGTGATATTTGCACAATTTATTTGTGTTTACTTTGTCTTATTTTATTTTTCTCAATTGGGAGCGAAGGGACTTGTGTTGCAATTGAGCACTTAGATGAATCTAGCAGGTAGAAAGCACTCCATTCAGAGTGAAATGGATAGTGCGTGTTCACAATTGCTTGAATAACGCATGTTTTAATGTAGGACTGTGTGTTGTACTCATTTTTTCATATAAAATATGAACTGTGATAGGAAAAGTCAACATACTGGTGTTAATAGGGAATCTTTCCAAGACCTCCCTTTCAAGTGGATAAAAGCGTACAAATCTGGGATAGCCAAAGGTGACTACAAACAAATTGGCTAGTCCATTAGCATAGCTGTCCAGCTGCATCCTAGGCTCTGAGGCCACTCCAAAACCACAAGCCCGACCGCCTCAGAAGCCTGCCAAGGAGCCAGCTGCTGCTAATAAAGCAGACTCTACAACTTGGCATCTGGGGCTTGTGGTTCCCATCCAAAAGGAATTGTATGTGAAAAATATTTGAAATTTGTCTTTTAAAGTAATGTTTTGCTTTGGAAGGAAAATATTTTAGTCTAAACTAGCAACTAGTGAAAAACTACCTAAGAGTACTCGGTTGCCATGGAAAGATAAATACTGTTCTTGTGTAAGGAAGTTGGATGTTGGAAGGAGGAGCATTGTTCATTTAGTATCCAAGAGGCTTCTGCTTCAGCATTTCTGGGTTATTTACTTAGAAAGACCAAGGTATATCTCATTATTCGTGCTTGGCTGTGTGCAGTTTCATGGGACACTTTGTTTCAGAGAGTTGAACTGTAGGGTTTAAGCACAAGGGTGTGTTCCTGAGAATGGATAAGAATTAGCATATTAATTTCTCACTTTTAAATAATGAAAAAGGAGAAATTTCATTCATTTTTCAAAGATGAAAACAAATCCTATTAGCCAGCCATGCTAAATTAATAAGATGCTTGGAATGAGCTACAAACCAGTTCATTCCCCACACACTCTCCACTGAATAATGAAGCATGAGAATTGAAAAATGAGTTGTTCACATTGGGTTATGTGAAAAATTAATGGCAAAATCAGCTCTGAATTCCAGCCCTCTTTTGAGGGCATTTTGAAGCATTTAGATTTTGCCTATTTTTTTTTTTCCCCCGGAGCTGCAGGTCCAGTGCTTGGTTGTGGTGGCAGAACCTCTTCTCCAGATTTCTATAGCTGGTGTCAGGCTCTTTTTAAGCCAGTCTTGACAGTGGTTCTCCTTCTGGCTCTCAAGACAGAGAAGTTAAGTGCTTTGCCCACAGCTGTGGAGGGGTGCAGAACAAAGCACAAATTTCCCATTGTCGGGTATGCAGGTGGCTCCCCAGGCAGTGCCTTACATTGGCATCATCCAGGATGTACCAAGTGGTCCATATCTGGGATGATCATTAGGTTGCCAGTTATTTCTTTCACTCCAGTTATTACTTGGAGATTACCAAACCAGATCCTTTGCTCATTTGGAGGCAAAGCACATACTTTTACCATCAGTCATACACTCAATGGCCCAGGAAACAAGAATTCAAAGCATTCTTCTGACCTGAAGCTTTTAGTCTGGCAACCAGCCAGAAGATGTCATCAGTCTCAGTACAGGCAATTTTGTAATCTTTCTGCAGATGGTATTCTGGGATATTGGATATGCATGGAAATTACTGTAGGCTGCTGTGGCTGAGATTTATTAGTGAAGAGGGTTTGGAGTGTAGCAATGTTTGCTGGGCTGAGAAGATCAGCATGCTCCAAAGTGGAGCGTGGCTGCCTCTCTGCCCACCCTTAAGGCATCTCTGAGGGTACTGCTGTGAACCCAGGCACCATGTGTGGCTGTTGTCTGAGCAGCTCTTACTTGAGGGACAACCTGTCATATGGCCTCATTCGCTCTGTATACTGAGGACTTTTTCCTTTTTTTTAACAGCAGTGGCCTCAAAATCGGTGTAAATGTAATTCATTTCATCATCCCCTTTCAGCTGGCTGAGGGATGCCTTAAGCTTAAATTAGAATTAAGCCCCCAGTGTTTTCCTCTGTGTGAGGATAAAGATCTTAGAATAGAATGAAAATTGCTCTTTGTATTTCAAAGGTAAATTTCCACTTATTTTTTTTTCTTTTTCTGCCTTATTAGGTTGATGTGAGAATAGGACATTTACTTATTGTCCCCTGCTAAGACATATATAATAATAACAATTAATAATTAAAGTACATAACACTTCATTGGCTTATGGAAAGTTTTTTCACTGCTTTACATCATTTATGTGCATTCAGTGTGCATGGTAAGCTTGGAGATGAAGGGTAAAGCAGGAAGAATGTAACCTCAACCTTTATTTGTCTATTTATTTAACCTTAGCAATGCTCAAAATGTGCAAGATTACCATGGACTGTTTCCTGAACTCTTGATATATTAAAGAAAAACGTGTTATACAGAGTCATACCTGCCTCTTCCGTGGCCCTGCAGTGTACAGAGTTTTAAATATGCTTTCAGGCAGGATGTTATAATATATAGATGCCTATGTGTTTAATACAGGTTAAAGTTGCCTGCAGTGTTATCTGGCTGGGCTGTGGCCATGGCATGGAGTTGATTTCCAAGACATGTCCCCAGTGTTGGGGCTCAGTTCAGGTGGTTCCCTGTGCTGGTACTCAGGGCTGCTGCTTCAGCTCTCTATTTCTGGAAATGACATTGAAGCTCGAGTGGGTGGGGATTACCCAGTGATAAAATGTGTGCGCAGAGAAATATGATCTGTATGCATTAAGTGCTTTTGATTGTCAGCAAAAGTATCTTATGCAGAGACTTGGGGAAGGGAGCTCATTGCCCTTTCTTTTTTACTGGAGATGAGAGTGAATGTCATTACTTGCTAGCGTGGCAATCACACTATTAAACTGTTTTTTACTTTTAATGGCTCCTACTTGAGTCACATTACAAGCAGGTGAGATTGCAGAGGAGTTAGGATGTCTTGATGCTGTGTTCTCTCTTTCCTGGTTTAAATGGGAGAAACTGGGAAGAAGGAAAGAGAAGGCCAGGAGGAAAGGCATCACTGCCAGCGTGGTGTTCATTTCATTGAAACATCTGAGCTTCACCTGTCACTGATGCTCCCCTTATATTCTCTAACTTTTTTATTTTTTTGTTCTTCTAAGTAAAGGGATTAGTTGGAAAGAGTTTAGAGCTACTAATTTAGAAATATCCATCTACTGAGACTGTGATTTAATGAGTGCATAATTATAAGCACTAAAGTAGAGCCACTGACATTAAAGGAGCAGTTTATTAGTGTGATCAGAATTACTCACAGACTTAAATATTTTCTTTGTTCAGGGCCTAAATGCAGAACAAGCATAATAGAAGTCACTAAAGTGTCATTGCTGCTATAATGAAAATTGCAGAAGTTTTGCTTTTATTAGTCCATTAGCATAACATGGTTAACTTAGCATTGGTCCAACATTCACCTGCTCTTGTCACTACACGTAAAGTTAGCAGAATGTATTGATCAGGTTGTGGAAATGGGATTTTCTCCCTCTCAGCAAACAGTTACATTCCTGGATCTCTGACTCCAGTTCCCCTGGCTGCCCATCTGGAGCTTGGTCCTCAGGATCCTTCAGTTCCTGCAAGTTCTCCCCTAGATCTCAGCACTTCTCTATAGGTCACGGTGGCGACAGGATGGCCTCTTCCTTCCAATCACTCCTTTGTTCTCCTGGCAAGCACACTGTGCTCTGAGTAATGCTGTGGTGGTCAGAGAGCCAGGGATGGTTGCAGCAACTAAAATTCCCTGTTGTTGCCTTAGATCAGAGATGTTTAGGTAATTTTTATAGCATGTGGGTGTCTTTTTTCACAGCATATATTTACCAATGAGTTAGGGGAGAATACTGTTTTTCCCTGTGAGAATGCCTCCCTTCTTAAGCAATATTTCTGTTTGCAATTGCTGCAATTGCTGCACAAAAAGCAATTGCTGTTTGTGGTTGTTCAGAAGTGGGTAAGATTTTGAGAGCAGAAGGTCTTGGCCCGATCGTCTTTTCCAAATCCTGTTTCTCTATTGCGAAAGACATCCGTAACAACAGAGTGTTTTCAGACTGCTTTGAATTTTTTTCCTCTCAGACTAGCCAACTCTCTGCCACCTGACTGTGCATGCACTGGGTGCTCCTCATGTTTAGAAAAAACTAACTAGGCTTCTGGCATCAGCTTCTGTACCTTTGGCTAGATATTTGTGTCTTAGTGTACTCTTAGAGCAGATTGTGTTTAACTTCTTTCTTTAATACTAGTTACTCCTTGAGTGTCTGTCATTTCAGAGCTTTGTTTTATGATCTAGCTACTTGAATTCCAAATTAAAAAAAAATATAGTAAAATAACGTGCTTCATAGCCATGGCTAAACCCAAAATGTTGGCTCGTCCTGTTTTGCATTTTGAAAGGCATTGCTGGCTGGGAGTGGGTACAGGCGCCATAGGAGTGGGCAGCTGGAAGTGGTCAGGGAGGGCAGGACAAGTATAGCATAGATCTGGAGATACCCAGGTAAAGCACATGCTTCTGCCATGCTTTTGCCTTTTTTTAGTAACAGCCGTTTTGTTTTGCTCTGTTTCCAGCAGTCCTATGCACCAGCTCCCCACCCCATGGCTCCTCCCAGCCCCAGCACAAACAGCAGCAACAACAGCAGCAACAACAGCAGCGGAGAGCAGTTGAGTAAAACCAACCTGTACATTCGAGGCCTTCCACCCGGCACCACAGACCAGGACCTTATCAAGCTGTGCCAGCCGTAAGTGCCCTTAAAATACTCAGTGTCTTTCTGTAGGAGGATGTTAAAGCTGGCCTTCCTGCTTATACTTGTGTGGCCACAAAAAGGCATCAGAAGCCTCCTGCACTTGAAGGTTAACTGTTATTCCTTTAGTTTGAACAGCTAATTAATGCCTGCTGAAAACCTTCAGGTAATGAATTTAGGGGAACAGAGAGGTGAGGGCCTTCATATTGACTTCTGTTTGCGCTGATCTGGTTGATTTCTTATGTTAAAACGAGAACTTGCATGGCAGGAAAACCTCCCTAATGACAGATTTTATAGTTATAATTATTGCTGAATCACAATCCAGCGCACAACACAACATGGGTGTTTCTTCCTCAATCATGTATCACATTTTATGATTGCTGTGTCACACGTTGCTGGGCTCAAAGATTGAGCAGTATGAAACCCACTGAAGATGGCCTTGTAGCCATATAATTAACATCTAATTAACTACAGTTCCACTGAAAAATAATGCTGTAGAAAGTGGCACCTTCTACCTCCCTGTTTATCTTGAGAGTCATATTTGCAAACTGTACTGATAAAGATTGGTTTTATTGTGTTTTATTCATGTTGAAACCAAAGAGGCAGCCAATAGGAGCTCTTTGCTTCTCATGCATCATCAAAAGACCTACTTCCTAAAATGTTGCACTCTTCTACCCTTTTTCTCTTGGCTGAATGTAGTGGGCAATATGAGTAGAAATGACAACCTAATTGGATTTCCAAAGTCTTGATTATTATTGGTGACATATGGGTGGGGAATAATCCAGTTTGAGATTCTAGTCAGAGATCACCACAGTGGAATTTAGCATAATACATTTTTTTTGTGTTGAAATAAGAACAAGGAGAAATTTGAAAAATAAAACCCCATTCTTGTTATGATACAGAACTGCAGTGCTTTTGCCATAAGATCATCTATTCCAAAAGACAACATCATCCCTGGTTTTTGTCATCAAAAATCAGCCTTTCAAACAGGTATCAATAAATGAAATTTAGCAAAGTAAGAAGTCTGGGGCTGATCTACAGACTGAATCCAAATGTCTGTTGTTTTGAAACTTTCAACAGAAGTAACAATTTAGTGGGTTTTTAAAATTTTATGACATTCTTCCTTTCCTGGTTTTGATCAAAAATCCTGAAAGACTTCCCTGAGTACACTTTATGTGGACATGACTGGCCAGGATTGGAGCTCGCAGTCTTTCTGAAGTGATATCTGGACTTGAGTAAAATTATGTGAGCTTGAAACTCTTCCCTGTGACTCTCTGCCCTTAAAGCTTCTGTGGGTAGAACTGACTCACTGTTTTCACGGGAGAATAGTGTGCTGGTGATGTTTCATATTTCATACAACCTGAAATGTGAGTGTACCTGTCTGACATTTGTAAAAACGACATTCATTGACACTTTCCACACATGACAGTCACAGATAATCCCAGTTCAAGGGCCAGATCCTCAGTAGATATAAATTGACTGTAGTCTGCTGACGTTCAAAAAGCTATTTTGTGATACATCTTGCAGTCTCACCCTTCTTCAGTTCACATAAATGCTTTCAGCTGATCAGGACTGAACTAACTATTCCTAAAGGAGCCTCACAGCTTTGGTGTTAGTGCTGCTGTCGCGGCATGAGGCTGTGGTGTGAGCAGTGATATTTGGATCATGAAGAGAGTGCATCCCTAGCCCTTGTCTGTGTATGGAAAGTGCACATCAAGTATCTGCAAGCCTCCTTTTAGCACTGTGGCAAAATTTTTAATGTGCTCCACTAAACTTAATCTGCTATAACATTAGAGGGCTTTGTCTTGCTGTCATGGGGTTCCTATGTGAACAGATGCCCTTTAAGAAAAATGCTGACATTCGTTTAGCTGATTTTTCTCTCCTTTGGCTGAATGTCAGCGAGGAGAAACCAGATAGTTCTTCTGACTTTTTTTTTTTCAGAAAATTAGAAGAATTTATCAAAGCAGAAGAGAACGACAATGTAGGGAAACTTAAACATTTGAAAACAACAAGAATTTGTACTGGCAGCATGTAGATTTTAAGTAATATATTGCAAGATATTTTCTTTACATTTGCAGGTGGTTACATAGTAGAGGTAGATAAAAGTCCAAAGCCCTTATCTCTTCATCTGCCCCCACCCCCAAAAACAACCCTCAAACCCAACATTCCTCCCCAAAAACCCCACTAAAGCCAAAACTAACCATCTGCTGCTATACGAACAAGACAGATTTTTCTGCTCAGAAAGGTTGTTCTCTGTAGAGCCCTCTCGTAGCTTTCATGGCTGGGGCTTCACCATGCATTAAAGCCTTCATGTGAACAGGTATTCACAAATGAGCTGGCTTTTAGGCTTCCTGCATAGTGTAACATTAGCATCATTTGCTACAAGATGTGAAATGAAAACCTTAATTCCAATCCATAAACCATATTTTTATTTTGTAACACAGTATTTCTGGAGAGCTATATTTAAGGGAGTTATTCACCAAAGCTTGCTTATATCCAGCACACTGGTTCCCATAGGCCAGCTGCGAGTGCCTAAAATGAGCCCTTCTAAACCCATTTCCTCTGTTCAAGCATGGGACAAGGCTGCTAGCAGTACAACTATCACTTCTAATGTCTCACATTTGGCAGGCTGAGGAATAATGTTCTAAACCCACAATATTTCTCTTTTGGAAGTACAGGAAATGCTGGAAAGAACAGTTATGTACATATCATATCATATCCCATCCCATTTTCAGGTTTATTCCCATAAGGAGGCCACCCTCTAAGTAATTTGTAAAGCTTTTCATTTAATTGCATTTTGCCAGGTAGGTTAAGGAAGAGAAACCCTTTAATCAGAATTGCACGATAACGTACGGGGCTGTTTTGATGAATCCTGCCTGCTTTTCTGTCTTTCTGCTGTGTGTTTTTGTTGGTGTGCATTGCACACTAAACAGAAAACAGCAGACTAGAGTACCATTGATGCTTGAAGTGCAGAGTCCATTACACGTGATGTGAGACATTTCTGACAAATGTTCTGGCACTATCAAACCTTTTATCAATTTGAGAGTAACCTTGTCACAGTAATCTGTCAAACTGTTCATATAACTAAAGGAAAACAAGTCATCATAGTCTGTACAGTAGCTGAGTAAATGAAAAAAAAATTGCTACTGGAAGATTTTTCTTTTTGTGTGGTTCTGATCCTCCGTAGTTGGTTTAACATGTGTCCAGCAGAGTTTCATCAAATTCAGTTTTGCAGCAGGGAGTTGTTAGGTTGCACTGTATCTTTTGGGACTCTATACAATAACTCTGTCAAAAGTTTCATTGAAAAAGAGCAAGGGTGTAAAAGCAAGCAGTTGTTCTTTTGTATATGTATCATCTTCCGGATTTTCATAAACACTGAGTAAAAGAATTTCCAGAAATGGACTTTGGCCTCTCTTTAACCTTTTCTGAGGTTTTTTTAAAAAGAGGCTTTATACCTATCTGTGATTATATTGATAATCAGAACTTATTAGTCTAAAATTTAAATATCTACATATTTCATAAAAATAATAGTATCACATAATTATAATTTATTTCTAGGAGATACACATTCTCTGCTAGTGCAGTGGTATACACCATTATATGTTTATCTTCCCAGTTAAAATACGCTTTTCATCAAAAAGGAAGATAGTCAGCCTTAAAATGTAGCATTATAGACAGGAAAATTTGCGTGGTGTGTCATTGTACAAGCAAAATATAAATTATTATCTTTGAAATGTTCATAATCCGTCACTTTAATTTTCATGCATTGTCTTATATTTCACCCAGAAGAATTCCAAGATTCTCTTAAAAACATACACAGATGAATTAGTGCCTTGTTATTATACTAGACACATCCCATTCTTCCTCACTGCATCCTGGTGAAGATAACTTGAAGGAAATCTCACACACAGACTAAACATTTGAGCTTTATGATTTTAAAACATGTTTAGTTTAAAGAATTCAGTCTTTTTCTCAAGATTTTGGTGTTTCTGTCTGCCCTTACATTTTTGTACTGAAGAAGATTTAGGCACAAAATTTTTTAAAAGATAAAATAAGCTTTGCAGAAGAGAAAGGAAATTTCGGAAAAGAGATATTTATATCCCTTCCTTCCCCCCAGTAATTTTGAAAAGTTGGCTTAAAAACTCCAGCATTTGACTAAAACCCAAACCTTCTGCATTGCAGAATTAAGACATTGGCATGTATTTTAAAGATAATCTCTGCCCATTTTGATTCAGTCAACTTGACTTGTGTTCCAGAGTAAAATTAAAGGGTTTATTTAATTAACTAAAACAACAACAGTAAAAATATCTAAACTGTAGGAGCCTAAGGCTGTATGCTGCTTAGACTAAGTCTTGAGGAAGATGAGACAGAGTTCTGAGGTTTTCCAGGTATCGGAAATCCCTGCTGCATAATGATTTCCATGAGCATTGCTTCTTTAAATAACTTCTAGATTGATGCTTTTTTGCAGATTACTCAAGGTTTTGGGATTGTTTTTGGTTAGTGGGGTTGGTTATTTTATTGGTTTTTGGTTTTTTTAGTTTCTCTTTTGTCTGAAGGTATCCTGATTGACTCCTTGACAATTCATCAAGTGTGAGATTTCAGCCTCTCATTTGATTTTGAATGTCCTTGGTTTTGTCTTGTGGAATGTCTGAATAAATATTCAGGCTGTCACTGTTTAGATTCTACTAAAGGGTTAGTCACGAGGCTAATGTAACTGAGGTTATCAATTGAAAAGTCACACATTAATTTACTTAAATTCTGGACTATTTTTGAAATGAACTGTGTGCATTTCTTTTGCCCTCACAGAGAAAGGCTGAGTTCATTGAAGTTTCAGAGGGGTTCAAGGTGCCTTTCAGGATAGGTTGTCTTGTTGTAGTTGTTGCAGCTATTAACATTTACATTAGACCAAGCCTTATAGCAAGTTCAGGATGGTCATTCCTGCCATGTGTTAAGGCAGTAAGAGTTATACATTCCTGACTATTTTTCTTTTCTTTTTATTTTGTTTAAATAACAAGACCATATTCTATGAAAACTGATTAAATGAAGGTGTGGGGAAAGTAAATTCCCTTCCTTTGCTGTTTATTATTGCATTAAAAAGTTAATTAAAAATAATTACTGTGAACTATAGATAAAATAAAGCTTAATCAAAATACAATTGCCACAGTGAGCTCAGAACCAAAAAGACCAAAAGAATCTCTGCAGTAAATCCATTATTCCACAATGAAGTCAGACAAAATTTGTGCTGAGTGTAAACTGATGTTCTTGTCCCGACCCTGGTGAAAAGAAAACCCAAACTATCTGAGACTTACAGATTTGCAGAGTCTGTGTCTGGTCCTCAATTTTTAAGAAGTAGTCTTCGGAGTGGTAAAGGAATTTTCTGCAATCTGTAACATTCTCTGTTTTAAAGCAATGTGCCCTTTGTCTTCCATATTAATTCAAACAGAACCATAACCTACATCTCTCCTGTAATTAGTATCAGCTGACACCATTGCTCTGCGATATAGCAGAGACTGAGAGGGCACGAAGGTGAGAGCACTCATTCAGTGGGATTAGCTCATATAGGAACCATGTGGCATCACAGGGAATAGTTCCTGCATAAAATCTTGGTGTATATTTTAGTTCAGTGTATCCTGGTAATATGAGAACTGGGAATGGCTCTGAAACCTGCTAAAGAGATCAGTCTTCATGGGAAGTAAAGAAATGCCCACACTTGAGGGGAAAAAAGAAGAAAAAAAACAAAACTCCCCCTCTCCCTCTGGATTTTCTTTGTTATTCCAAGTAAAATCAGGAAAGCAAAGTCCTAAGAAGGGTATACTGCTGGACCAACTACAGCACAGGTACCCTGCTGGACTAATGTGCTGATAGAAAGCAAGGAGGGAACTACATGAGTATATTCCTCTCATTTGTTAATATTTGCATCTCCAGACCTGAGAAAAACACATTGATAGGTTAGATTGGAGAAATCTGTATTCTTCGCAAGTTCTTTATATCATGGACTTTTACAAAAAGTTTATTAAGAGGGGCAGGAAAGGGGAAAGAAGGTTAATTCTTCTAAGTCCAAATGCTTTTGATCAAGAGTCAAATGGTGAATGCTAAGGATTCATAAAGTAGGAATAAAAGCAGAGAAACCTGATGCTGTGGACATGATTTGTTAAATTGTGCATTGAAGACATCTTGATAGTGATGATTCTTACCAATGCTAGAGGAATATTGTGGGGTTACTTTCTAGGTCTGAAATGATACAAGGCAGTGACCTTGTATTTCCTTTGAACATCATCTTGATTTCTGAAATCAGTTCCTTTGCAGTTTTGCACTCAGTTATATGAATATTATATCTTTGCAGAGTGTAAATATGGGCATGGATGTGTATAGGTTTTTTCTCCTTTACCTGGTATTGTTGAAAAATTATTTGTACATTCATTCCCATTGAAATAATCCCCAAATGTCTTCCATTGTTAGAAAAAAACATTAAAGCTGCCTCAGTAGGCAGTGAACCAATCCAATTCTTACCTTGCTTCTTTCATCAGGGAAAACAAAACTTTAGGTCAGCAAATGCCCACAGCACTACAGAAAGCTCCATCTGGGATGTGAACGTTCCCATTGTCAGGAAGAATGGCAGAAAAATAATCTGCGTAAAGTAATAAATGAGCACCTGCACTCTTCTCTATTTTGAATGTGCCTGTCTTTTCAGTGGAGTGTGACAGAGTGTCAGTGAGAGTTTCTCATCTCCTTTCAAGTTGGATGAACCTGATTTAATGGAAGATATGGGAGGAGGCAGCATTTTCAGACACTGCTGCTGAAAATATTTCTTCTGATGAATTTTAATTAAAGTCCTTGTGGAATAAAAAAAAACAAGGAAAAAACCCCAAACCCACAACTAAAAAGAGAACTCAGACATGTTGAGTCTTCTGTGTAGCAGTGTGAAGGGCATGACCATAATAGCCACTTGTTTTGCTTACTGAGCAGGAGGGGTGTTGAGATGGGAGGGTAACACAGTTAATGAGCTTCTTCTGACCTGTTCTGAGATGTATGTTTCCAGTCTTTTCTTGTCCTCTTTCTTTCTTTCTCCACTTCTTGGGCTTATTTTTTGTGCAGCCAGTCAACCACGGCATCACCATCCGTCCACGAGGCTGTTAATGTAACCATTTGAGTCTGAAGATGCTCATTGCCAGAAACTGTCCAAAGGACAGACAGGCTCTCCACCATATAAGTCTGTTTTTGTAATGTGGATGTTGCTCTGTGAAAGGGCTATCATAACCATGGATCTCTCGACAGTCTGAGTTTTCCAGCCCCTCAAGGTGTCTTGTACAACTCCAGTGCATGGTTTATGCTTTCCAGTGGGGTGGCTGGTTGATATACTGTTGGTTTGATAAAGGTTGCCTTGCTGCTGTCCTTCAAGTTATAGTGGTGTTTTGAGGTTTCTTTAGTGGCAATGAAAGTTCTGGTTACCTTTATTTCTTCTGTTTTGAAGCTTATCCATGTGTTTTACATTTGTCTGCATTTTTGGTATTTGTTCCCCTAAATTTCATGGTGTCAGGTTCAGTGTGTCTTTCTGATCTCATATCCTTTGAGAATTGATGGCAGCAGTGGGAGAGCAGAGCCGGTTGCTGTCTCACATGTGCAGAGGGTGGAGATGGAAGTTCCGTGACTGCCATGTGGTTTATACTCCTTAGGAGTCACTAGCTTTTGAGAGAAGATGGAGACATGCTGTTCATGTTCTGACATTTGTGTAGCAGAAATGTTTCTGTAACCTTTTTCTTGAAGGTATGACGCAGATTATGTTCTGCTCTGTTTGAGAAATACATTGTCCTAAAGCTTTGCTGAAAGGAAACAATACCAGCTGTGCTTAACAGCACCCTCCCCAAACCAAGAATAACCTGAGCCCTGCTTCCAGCTAATGCCAAAAACCTTAGTGCATGCCTGCAATTTCTATGCAAGGGGAAGTGGCAGGCCAACTTTGGTGGCAAAGCTATTGAATATTATCAGCACGAAAACAAAAATGTCATTGTGTTCAGCCACTAGACTTTCTCAAACCATTCCAAACAAGCATCGACAAGAGCTCTCTGCTATGCAGCATGCAATGTGCTTCATTCCAAGTATCTGGTAACTTCCCAGAATTATTTGTGTGACAAGTGCTGTTACTAGATTTGTGTTAAATACTGAAAAGGCTTTAATTTTTTTCAAACGGCTTTCGCTAGAGAAGGAATTTCTTAGAATCATTTCAACTACGTCAGAGGTTTTTATATCTGCCTCATTATAAACAGAGACAGGAAAGATGGAATGTTTTCAGCCTAATTTTTAAAAGATGTTGATCTGACAGAGATCTAGAAAGGTTTTCTCTATCTTGGACATGTATTTTCTGTCCCCAACATGAGCTCTAAGGAATGTGGAGACCTCTGGATATTGGTTCTCTTGGAAGGTATCTAGCCACAGCTCTGGGGACAACCCTAAATAAAATGATGAAGGCATTAGCAATGTGGAATTACAGGACCTAGTCTGAAATAAAATTTCTGCCAACAGATACCCAAACCCAGGGAAGCATCATGGAAGCACAGCAGTCTGTTCAAATAGCAGTTATTGCTGGATCACAGGCGTGTTATTGTTTCAGTGTAATACAGGTAATAAGTGAAGCATTTATGGCTATTACTGCCTGGTGATCCCATAAAAAAAAGAAAACAGATATGCTTGCCTTACTTCAGCTTCTCAGTTCAGCATTTCCATATTCTCCTGGGGTTACAATCCAATTATGAAACTTCAATTATTTTCTGTAATTCATTGATTCAAGAAGAACATGAACTTTTTAGCTTCTTTATAGTAAGAAACTAATAATTAAAAGGGATAAAATTATTCACAAAGTCATAGAATTTAAGATCCGGAGGAGACCAAGGGATAGTCTACTATGATTTTCTGGTTGACTCAGATCTTTAAATTCCCCTTATTTGCTCCTGGACTAAACATAGCAATTAATTTTGATATAAAGAATAAGTTCCAGAAAAGCACCCACTCTGCAACTGAAGATATGAAAGCAATAGCAAACTTACCACTGTTGCTAAGAGTTTGTTCTTGTAAACCACGTTCCCTGGTCAGAATTTCTAACCCACTTACAAGTCAAGTTTGTGGTCTTAATTTCTCGGTGTTTGTTCCTGGTGTAATGAAATTAAAGATCTTACTGATTCTCTCTCTCCATTCTTCTCCCAGGTGCACTTATGCAAACACTTCTCAGATATTTTTTTTTCAAGAGTCCAAATAGATGGAGCAGTTTAAGTTTCTGATTGTAAGACAGTTTTCTCCAGCCTTCAGATAATTTCATCAAGGGCTGCAGGGATCATTTAAATGTTTTTAAAACTAATTATTTCATGTTTATGGACATTTGTTGTTCTGTTTGTTATGTATGTTCACATGTGTCCTTAAGTGGATGAAATGTATTACTGGAACATCTGTGTTTATAAGCAGGAGAAATGATACGCAAAAGCTGCTGAGTTTCAGGAGGTGCCACATGCACTCTGTGGAGATCACGGAACACTGGTTCTGGCATTATGTCAGAAGCAGAAGCTCATCTCTCAACCTCTGAGGTTTTGATTACCTTTAATTGTAAATCATCTGTCTGTCCATCCTCAGCTGTGACTAATAAAATCCCACAGAATGAGAAAGCTGTAGCACCCTTGAAGCTTTATTTTCTAAAGTAAGGAATTTGGATCTAAGCCATACCTAACAATTTCTTTACTCACCTTTAATGTATTTTGTCTCCTCTGCTTTACTTAGATCAACACCAAATTTAGAATTGACAATTAAACAGAGTGTGGCTGGGAAGCTTTTATATTACAATAATTTAGCTCAAATATTTCAATATAAAGTTCATTAAATGCCTTAGGAGCTAATGAAGTGCCTTATAACAAATAAATTCCTATCACATATATGAACATACAGCCTGTTCAAGGAGCTGAAGGATTCATATAGGACAATCTCTTGACTCAGAATAAAATTAGCTCAAGCCAATTGCTTCCAGATGGAAAGGAAAAGTGATGCCTATGGTGGAACAAAATGCAAAATGACCAAGTCATTGGTGGGGTTTAAATAAAAGCAGGACACTATACTCATGCCATGATTTTGGTCATTGCCTAACATAAGAGTTGGACTAAAGACATAACTGTTAGCGGGTCTTATAGATGTGGGAGACAGGTTGTAATGATACAACTGTTAAATGCTATCAGCACTTTCAGGAATTGCAGTTGTTCCAGCTCTGTTTTCACAGAGTGGTAAGAAAAAAAATTCTCTGTTATATCATGGGATTTACAACTGTTAGTTCTAATTAAGAGTTCTGTGTTTGTTTGTTGGTTCTTACTGAAATTAGATATAGAGAAACAAGAATTTCTCTCAATCACAATACCACATTTCTTGTCCCTTCTGTGTCCCTGCCATGGTGTTTCCATGGTCCATTGAGGACATGGGGTTGCTGTTAGTTCAGTGCTAGCACCTGAATCTCCCACTGCTTCTAGTCAAGTATAGATCTCTGGGCAGCATAGAGGCATTTTGCCATGAGGAAGAGGTGGATTACAGTGTCAGGAAGTGTAACTGCTGTTCATTGCAACTGCTTGGATGATGTTGTCTGTCAGTACAGTTCAGTGTGTAGTGAGCCAATGATGCGGAACAGATGTAAACTCCTCATTCTCCCTCATTCTTTTTTCTGTTGCTCCTCATCTTCCTCTTTCTTCCCTAATGCAATCCTCCTCTATAGACAGATGTGTCTGCAGAGTAGTCAGGCTCATAATTTGCTTAGGAGGTGCTGGCTAGCGGTGCAAGGCTTTTGATGAGAAACTCATGTTAAATCTCCCTTTGGAGGCTGCCATGGAGTTTTTACAACTCATGTACACGTGGCATTTTAATCTCTCCACAAAGACTTCTGAAAGGGATTTTTAAAGCACTGTGCCACTAGTTAGTAGCTGTCACCAGTGTGTGAGGCGTGCTCTCAGTGGAGAGTTTAGCAGCCCTCTGTTGCACCTGGAGCCGAAAGGTCGCCAAGTAAATACATCTCTATCTTTTCAAGCTGCCAAGTCACGGCAGCATTGAGTAGGACTCAGGATGTTGAGCCTGTGAGAGAGATCTCTGCATCTCAGCAGATTTACAGGCCTGGGGACCCTTTTTGGCTGGGGGGCTGTGACAGTCTGTCTGGTGGGGATGTCGAGGAGAGTTGGACATGCTGAGGGCTCACAGGATTTAGGCTGTGCGCCAACAGTAAAGTGCTTGTCCCCTCCTAACAAGGTAGCCCTCCAGTCCTGCTATCAGGAGGGCTGCAGCTGGTCTGCTTAATGGTATTTAGTAACAGTATGAGCAGTAAAGCATGTTCTCCTGTTACACAGAAATCCATTAATGCTGGCATCAGAAGTGGCGGGTAATTCAATCACACCCACAAAAATGATATTAACGTAACATGAAAGATCTGCGTGGACCAGCAAAAGACAGGAAATTATGGAGTTCAGGCTTGAAACTTTATCCTTAACTCACCCATATTGTGTCGAGGTATTTGGAAATTTCCATAGAGCATGTGATTTTATGGGACCTACAGTAGGGTGGATTGTCCTGTTTGTCAGTGGAGGATTTCCTTGGTTAATATCAGCCAGCATTAGTGAGAGTTATACAAAGAAATCATGACACAATGTACAAAGCGTAGCTGGACAATGTGAGATTTAAATATGAATGCCTTGGTTTGGGCAGTTTCCCCACCCCAGCTTTTCTGAAATGCTGTATCAGGCATTTATTGTGTTGACATTTTTCAGATCGAGTTCCAGTTCAGTAGCTAAGACCCTCTTCCAGTTTCAGAACTAATTTTTAGAGGGATTTTTTTTCCTAATTAGCAGTCACTAAATAGGTTTTCCTTTGTTTAAAATTTACCTTTTTATTTAAAGACATTGCTCCTGTTTATTTAATGTAAACTCACTGGAACTAAGCTGGATACTAAACAAAACCCACAAAAGCCAGCTCTGTATCCATCTTCAGGCTTTCTTAATATTTTTCCTTGGTTTTGGTCCTGCTGAAACTGGTAATTTAGCTTGTGACTTCTAGTCCTCCATTGTAGCTCCCTGTAGCATCAGGGGCAAGGGTAAGTTCTTGTAAGAACCTCATGGGTCAAGGAGGAGACACAGGGAGTCAATTTAGAATCTATCCCCAAGATGTTTATAGAGAAGGCTTAAGTTGTTTTGTGAGTACAGTCATTTTGTTTTACCCATTGGCATCAAGAGTTAAGGGGAGAATTGTCTGTCACTCCAAGGATGAGACTTTGCTGTAATCAGATGTGAGATTGCACATCTGCCAGGGATGGTGAAGCCAGCAGGTATTTGCAAAGCAGCTAAAATGGCAAAAAGTGCAGCACCCAGGTATTTTCTCTTATCTTCAGGAAAGTTTTGCAATCTGTGCTGAAATGCATTCTGCCCTTGGATGGCCTGATGCCAGTACCCAAGTAAAACCTATATGAGCCCAAGTAACATCTGATTAGGGTTTGTTCCCATGTGGGGGAGAAGGGAACTACCGCCTCTGGGAGAGAGGAAGCTTCATGATGGTTGTTACCTGGGAGAGATTAAATAAATTCAGTCTAGTGCAGTGGAAGTAAAGAGTGACAGAAACCAGCAAGAATCATTTTATCCTCGTAATAGCTCATTTGGGGATTTTGTATGGTGTTTTCTGGGGATGATGAACTCTTGGTATGGTTGAGCTCTGAGGCTGTTATGATTTTTCCCTGTGTGCTTTCTGTGTTAAGAAGCTGGGGAGGAGTGTCACCGTGTCTGTCCGTCTCTGTGGTGAACAGGATGGTCATTAATGACCATGCATAGAACAGTAGGATGGCTGTATCCTAGGGGAAATCAATTTTCTGCAGAGAGCCAGGCTTGTAAAGAGTAGAAAATTTCTGCTGAAGGGGAGGAGGGGAAAGGGAGACAAAATTGGCAGAGCAGGGATTAAAAAATACAAAGGCTTCAAAAGTAAGGGAAGACTCAAAAGGCTTTCTGTTCAAGGTGGCTTTTTTTTTTCCCCTGTCAAAATTGTACAGGTCTTGAACTAATCTTACTAATCTTACAGGTGGGAGAGAATACAGCCTTTGGGAGTTCTGGGATGGGAGACATGGGGAGGTTGGGGAGAAGACTGCCTGGTGTTTAAACAAATGGTGATTCTTTTTTCCTTTTTAAAGTGCATTTTTCTTTTAAATGGAGAACAAACATGCAGAACTGAGTTAGTAGTGAGCATTTAATTTCCAGAAGGAGCCTCTATTGCAGATGCTTCTGGGTTTTAGAGCCAGGCAGTGAAATCCGGGACCTGGTTAAAGCCAGCTGAGGTAACTCCATGCTCTCCTGCAAAACTGGCATGACTGTGGTGTGGATGGGTCCTTGTGTTCCTCACCATGCACAGGTGCAGTTTGGAATTCAGACTAGGGCCTGATTTTTTTCTGTCGTTCTCCACTCTTAAGCTTTTGTGTCTCTTCTCTGAATCAGTTTCTCTGCGGCATTGAGTGTCTCTCTCAACTTTGGGTGGTCCCCTGGCTATGATAATTTTCCCCCACACTGTAATAGTTTGCTTTACTTTCATTTCTACAAATTTCCTTCTAATCCAACCTTGCCTTTCCCTTTGCAATGCTGGAGAAAGTTTTTTCAAGCTCTGTTATGAGAGTAAAATGACAGCATCCTAGGGAAAAAAGCGCTGTTTCACAGGGGAGATAAGGGAACTAAGCTGTAACTGGTGTTAAATATCATTCGCAGCTTTAATAAGAGTATATTTGCTTAGACTTTTTAAAGTATGTTTGTATGTTTATGTATCTTAAAAATGCAAGCAGACATAAGTCTTTGCATCTGCAACAAGAGGATGATTCTTTTCTGACTCTGCTCAGTATTAAAGGCTAAACCAGAGATAAGATAATGTACCATAAACATGGAAACTTGAACAAAGAAACTGTTGTCCGCAGATTGTGGAAATCAAAACGAAACTGAAGTCCGAACATAGGAAATTGTCTTACAAAATGGAATGTTGCATGTAGAGTAACATTTAATGGCTCTCAGAAATTGCAAAACAGGGCAAATCCACAGGTTTTTCTCTTGATCCCTGTGGTCTCTGGAGCAAGCCCAAGTAAAGCAAAGGGCAAAGGCATATGGGAAATGAGTAGCTAGAGCAGACCTTTTCTTTTGCCTTGGCTTCTTATTCAAGATGTTGGTCTTTTGAGAACTTCCTTTCTTGTACAGCAGAAATGGAAAGGGTCAGAAAATCCCAAGGTCTGAGTAAGTGGCAGGAAAGAGTGCAAATGCTGTTGATGAATAAGATGTTTCAGAAATGCATATGGTCTGATACTGCAAGTGCTTGGTTGATGAAAGCTGACCATTGGGTACATTCAGGACTGTGCAGGATATTAATTCAGTTGTTCATAGTTTTAAATATTTGCAGAATATTTGTCTGTTTCTTGCAGAATGTATCTTTGATTCCATGAAGAATGACTGTGACCTTTTTACGTTGGTTTTGTGCTTTCACTGCTTCTGATGGGATGTTCAAAAAGCAGTCAACTTGCTGCTATAGGTGATCATTGTAAATTTTGCGTTATTAATTTTTAAACCCAGCACCTTTGGCAGATTATATTTGGCAGATTATATGTACTGGAATATAATTTATCTTAATTGGATGTACTTGTTATTTATGTGTGTGATAGCCATAAGTAAGGGATGTCAGCACTGGGGTTTTGATCTATCTTTAAATCCAGCTCTTTTTATAAAGTGGGGAATAGATCACAGGGTGGATTTGCTCCTTGCTGTATATATATTTTTTTTCCTTGGATTGTTTTCTGGGACCCAAACCATGCAGCTGTCAAGCAGTGTTTTTATCCTAGCTGAGGTTGTTCACTAATATTTGATGAAGATGTAGCCCTTGGTGTTGCCATACCTCAAAATTTTATTGCAAGGTTCACAGTATTTGTTTCTTAAACCCTTAGTTCCTTAGGCATGTGATAAGGTAGAGAACTCACCTTTCAATTTTTATAAAAATATAGTTTTTTTTTCCCTCATGGCTGTAAAGAGAAGTATGAAAATACAGCCTGAGTCTATCGCAAAAGCTGGAAATATGTAAGCAAAATAAAAGAACATCCCAAATTTATTTGTAATTTTTTAATACAAAATTAATTTCATAACCTTTTCTTGTACATTAAAGAGCAATTGACAGTGCTGTGTTTTTTGACTGGTTTCAGGAAGACATGCAGATTTATCCCAGTGAATCACAGTTCTCTCTCTCAAAGTATGCCCAATACTCAGAATGAGGTCTCAGATTTTCCATGTGTATCTTTATATGGTTTGAGGATTGTATCTTAATTAGTTTATTTGAAGATGCCTGAAGCCAGTAATATACAAAAGTCTTTTCTTGAGGGCTCCCAAGCAACTGAAGCTAATTTGCTTCCAAATTCAGTGTTACTGGTCAGATTTCAAAATGGGCTCACTGTATTTTTTCAGTGAGTCATTTGTTCCTGGGGAAAAAAAAAACAGCAGAAACATAAAATATTTAAATTCTTGTGCCTTTCTCTAGATCTGGCCACGGATATTTCAGAAAGGATGAGCTACAATGCATCTCTTCATTGCTTTCCATCATTGGTTCTGTGTAGCAGGACCAACCAAGTTTGCTTTTAAGGACTGAAGACACTATGGAGATAAAGAGTTTATTTCTTTAGTGAATCCCATGGCTTGTGTCATTCCTTCCTGGTCCTTGTTGACTGTTTTTGGGTACAAACTGAACCAAAGCAGAGCACAGCAATTGCCAACGTTGGCTTTTTGTCTGCAGAGGACTCACGGCCAAGATAGCCAGCGCTCCATCAGTGTGAATTAGGGCAGCCGTTGGACCTAGCAGAAGGGTACCACATTTCTGGAAAACAAGAGTCTGTTCCAAAGTGCAGTTCTTGATAAGCTTTCCCTCTCCAAAGATATTTATCTACCTGACATAGTGAGACTAGTATGTTCAAATATGTCCATCTGTCTCTGTATAATAAAGAGTGAAGAATTATTTCTACAATAGACAAAGACTCTAAGCTAAATATCTTTTGAAATCTGTAAATTTGTTTTTGTATCAGTTGACTCTTCATGTAATGCTGCATTCACTGGTGAGTTTTCAGTGGATTTTGAAAACATACAGAACTTACGAATCACGTAGTAATTTTTTAACCTATATTGCATGTGGGGCAGCTTCACCTATTTTGAATTTAATTGTGGACACAGCTATCGCTCAAGAGAAGATTTTGGTGAATACCTGGGAGTTGTGGTGACTTACCAGCCAGAACAGATTTGTCTTCTTAAAACTAATTACTGTGGTAGTTATAGGTGTTGCACTGAGGAAAGCAAAGCCCTGGCTGACTGGAAACATGCACTTGTATATCCTTTGTGCATCTCTTTGCTGTGTCAAGGCTGTAGGGAGGCCTTTCCACACCAAACAAGCACATTAATTTATGAGTCTACAAACATAATTTAACCTTGAGAAACATTGCTCATCCTGGTAAAGTTCAACATGCCTGAAATTGTTCATGTGCATGAGCATTTAAAAATCTCGTGAACAAATAGCTTATCAAATCTGTTTTCACACACTCTCCTGAGCCTGTCTTTATGTTAGAGTTGTACAAATAAATGGACTAAAAAATATTTGCTTTTATAAATATACTTGATGGAATTAAAATTCAAAGGAACTCAAACCCAGAGGTTTTCTGTCTCAGTTCTGGGTAAGCAGGGTGAACTTTTGTCCGCATAATTGTAAAAATCTAAATCCAAGCTCTTGTTGTTTCTTCTTGAAAATTTCAGGCAGAAAAAATTATGCTTCTCTGTGCCTCTTTTGTGAAAGTTCAGCCTTTGGAAAATGAATACAACTGTGACATTCCAGCCCTGGAAATAAAATGATTAAAATAAATATATTGAAGAAAAAGAATTTCTGTGATGTAGTTCCTGAATTATGCATTTTGCAGTGTAAAAATCTGAAGAAACAGTTCCTCTCAAAACTGTATTGTTTCTAAAGACAATACAAGTACCTGGATTTTTCTAACTTGTAAATAATGAAGTGGGAGCTCTGTGAACTTAAGAAGTCTCACTCACACGTTTGACTCAAATGGGCTCTGTGTGAACCCTATAAAATGCTTCAGCTTTAAATTATCAGTTTGAGTTCATGGTCCCTGGTGGTAGCTGGAGTTCTTGCTTTTATCTGTAATTCCTTTTCTTTTTAATTCCTTATCTTTTTCTTGTCTATTATTAGAGAGGAATCACCTGATTGAGGCATGTATATGTATATATATATATATTACAATATGTTGCAGTCATTGAATTCTTTTAAGAGTAAATTGTTTTAGTCAGAAATGTCAGAAAATCTTCACAAACTGAATGCTCAGAGTTCCCTTGAATAATGAGGCTATTGTTAAATGATTGAATACTTCAGAGAGTAATATCATGATATGCTGGCATGCTGGTTCATACCAACTGTAATTTAACAATCAATCTCCGTAAGTAAGCAAGACTGAAGGAGAAATCAAATACAAGACAGCACAGCATGCTAGAACATACAAAGTAAATAAGTTCTACACATAGGAATGATATGTTGGGGAGAGTTATTTCCACAATATCTAAAACAATTTAATTGTTGGATAGAGGAAATTCTTCAAGTTTGAAGAACTGCTTCATTTTTTATTTCCAATGCTGATGAGCAAAGTCTTTATAGTAGAAAAGATACGGTTTGGACTTTTTATAAATCCACTCCCCTTTGAAAATTAGGGTATGCCTGGCATTATCATTTCTGAGAGGCTACAGTAAACTACATCTCATTCTGTGAAGGGTTTCAGATTCCCAAACTGTCTTCCCAATAGGGCATCCTATCATACAGAAAATTTAGAGGCACTGCTAAGTGTCTGCAAACAAAAGTTGCATTTTATTTTTTAAGACATCTGAATTCTTGAGTATATGGAATAATTAGTAATTGAAGATTTAATGATGGCCTAGAAAAAGAACTGAACTATACTGCATGAAATCATAGTTATTAATTTGTGCATGAATTTTGTTTTCCATACTTAATTTAGCAACTGTAGAATATTTTGCTAATTCATTATTAACGCTAGTTATTTGTCATGGCAGAACTGTGAGGGAAAAACATAACTTTCTATCAAAGTAAAAACATAAATGTTGTAATTCTAATATGATATACAATAATGTAATCAATTTTTAAATAGTCTTAAATAGCTTCAATATTTAAATATACAGATTTAATATGAATATAATACATAGCACTAATTAAGAATAAACAGCATTTAGAATAGAAACTGCAGCTAATAGCCAAGTCTCTTACTTGCAACAAACTGAGGAAAAACACTGTAAAATGTCAGGCTTTTGTGGGGAGTGCCACATTAGTAAGTGCCATTTTATTCTGTCTTGGGTAATGACGGTGTGACAAATCTGTAGCCTTATTATAAACTCTGTGAACAGGATTTGAGGTTGTACCTACTGAAGGCAATGAGAAAACTACCTTGGTTTTCTACAAGTGTTGGATTAATCCACTTAATTTCATTTACATGCTGACCAAAAATTATTTTTCTGATTTTGGCAAGGAAAGGAGCAAGGCTACAGGAAAAACTACCTTTGAGCTACTAAAGTGATATAATTCTTGAAGGTCTGAAAGTTCAATGTCTTCCTATTTCAATAAATGTTGTGTCTGTTTAAATTTCATTTACTTTAACTTCTATTTTACCTGGTTTAATTTCCTAAGTACATAAAACAATTGCAGTGAATCTTCAAGCCTGTACACCTTCATATGGAACTATTTTTCCAGAGGTGAAGGTTCATGTATTGTATAAGTATATCAATACAGATTAGTCTGAATAGGAAGTACGACTCTCTTTCTTGGTAAATATATGCGCTGTCTTGTAAATACATTTCTAACTTGAATGAGAGACATAGCTTTCATTTTAGTGAGGGTGAAAGCAAGACACATTCCTGGGCTTTAATAGCAGTAGATTTTCCGTTGGAAGGAAAGCTAGCATTTTAACAGCAGAGGAATTTTTTTAGGTATAGGTATTTCATTGCCTGTTTATTTATAGGATTATCTTTCTGAGGCTGTTGAAATTTTACAAGAAGGGAACTTCACTAAAACTACCAAGTTTTCCCGATTCTTCAATAAAAGAGCACCAAAGGACCTAACACAGCCTTCCAGGGCTGTATTAGAGCCCTGTGATTTGAGATAAATGGTGCTTGCATCTTCTGAAAAGTGTGATTTCTGAATATGATCTGTAAATGCAGTGTTAAAGTAAATGGCATGATCTATAATCTGAATTAGCCTTTTAGGTTCTTTCTTCCTAACATGGAACTGTTCTTCAATAGAATGGTAAGATCTTGGATTTTATTTGTCTAAAGCAACAATAGTGTTTATAGACATGTTATATAACATAGTTATTTTGTGGATTTTGTAGCTTTTTCTCTCTGCAAGTTCTGAAAAATTTATTTTCCGTGGACGTAATGATGGTGGATAATAGGCCTATGTATGAGTGAAATCACAACACCCTCAGTAGTAAATAATCTGTACCAGAAGATATTGAATATGCATATGTTGTTTTAGTGATTCATCAGCTTGCATTCTCTTGAAAATTCTCACTTCGTACACTACAATGTTCATTACCGTCTGCTTAAAACTAGGCTTCTAACTGTGCTGTTAGGAACAGAAATAGAAGGTCTGAGTTTCAGAATTGCTGAGCTGGCCTTTCAGAATGTGGTAGTAATGACTCAGATCCCTCCTGAAAGTCCAGGGCTGGTTAGATGTGCAAACAAAAGATTTAAGAGGCCCCTCTCCCTTTTTTTTGTGGTGTTTCTGAAACTCTTGGATGAGCCATTAGTCTAAATTGCTTTATTAACCTCACAGAATATTCTGAATTGGGAGAGACTCGCTAGGATCATCAAAGTCATCCTCTGGCTGAAGAACCTTTACCTAAACCTCCCCTGACACAACTTCAGGCCAGTACTTCAGGTACTGCCACTGGTCACCACAGAGAAGAGATCAGTGTCTGCCCCTCCTCTTCCTCACAAGGAAGTTGTAGACTGCAGTGAGGTCTTTTCTCAGCCTCCTCTTCTCCAGGCTGAACAGACTACGTAACCTCAGCTGCTCCATGTATAGCCTTCACTCTAGACCCCTCACCATCTTTGTAGCCCTCCTTTGGATACACTCTGATAGCTTTATACCTTTCTTACATAGCGGTGCCCAAAACTGCCCCTAGCACTTGAGGTGAGGCCGCCCCAGTGCAGAGCAGAACAGGACAATCACTCCCTTGCCTGGCTGGCAATGCTGTGCCTGATGCCCCCCAGGACAAGGTTGGCCCTCCTGGCTGCCAGGGCACTGCTGACTCATGTTCAACTTTCTGTCAACCAGGACTCCCAGGTCCTTTTCCGCAGTGCTGCTCTCCAGCTTCTCATTCCCCAGTCTGTCCATACATCCAGGGTTGCCCTGTCCCAAGTACAGAATCCAGCACTTTCCTTTTTAAAACGTCATACCGTTGGTGATTGCCCAGCTCTCTAATTTGTTGAGATCTCTCTGCCCTTGAGGGAGCCAACAGCTCCTCCCAGTTGTGTATTTTCTGCAAACTGAGTATCCCTTCCAGTCCTGTGTCCAAGTCATTTATGAAGATGTTGAAGAGCACAGGGCCAAGGATGGAGCCCTGTGGAATCCCACTAGTGATCATGCCCAGCCTAATGTCCTGCCATTCACTGTAACCCTTTGTGCCCGACCTCTGAGCCAGTTGCTCACCCATTGCATGATGTGTTTATCCAGCTGTGTGCTGGACATTTTGTCCAGCAGTATACTGTGAGAGACAGTGTCAAAAGCTTGTATTTTTCTTAGTGAAGGAATGATTTTTGTAAACATGACAGCCAGACTGAAATAAGTAGAGAAGACAGAGCATCCAAATATTAAACTCTTACAGAAGTACGGTCTTGTCAGTTCAGTACACCATCGATTCCCTGCAAGTAGCTGCTTCTGTTTGTTCCTCAAGCCACACACTGGTCTGTGAAAATAAGAGGTACTTTGAATTGCATGTATTTTGTTGTTGTATTTTGTGTAAGAATTGTAAGAATTGTATAAGAATTTTCTTTTTTTTTTTTTTTAATTAAAAGTAATATACAGAGAAAGGGCAACAAAGCAACTCAGTCTCTGTTAAGGGACAGAATAGTAATGTCTTACATTTTGGGGAAAAAATGCAAGCATTTAAAATGTCATGCAGTAGATGAAATGCATAGAAATTATCATGCAAATATTACTTTTTTTTTTTTACTGAATTTCCCCTTTGTGTGTATTTGGATGTTTTAAGTTTGTGTGGCAGTGTATATTATAGGCAAAATGTCTCTCCAAGAAATTCAGCAGCAGTTCCTTCTGTACTTTAGGTCTTCATACTGTGGGCTTGCTTTATTTTCTCCCAAAATCCATGATTTGCCTAACAGAGTCTGCTTTAAACAAAATAAACCTGGTTATGCTATTTAGATGTTAATTCACAAGAATGAAAGAGCCTCAGAGTTGCTTATCTAAATCCAATTACTTCTGGCCAAATTCATCCCAGTACAAAAGTTCCCAAGATAAAAGCATACATTACTTAAATGCCCAGAAATGCAGACTGTTTTCAGTTGTGTGGATTGTGCTCTGAGCAATGCTTGAGGCCTTGAGTGAACTCAAACACTGGGGATATAATTATTAAGCTCTGAACTCGGAAATTACATGATAACTCCATTGGTTTAACTAAGCAAGGAAGAGCTTTGTACGCTGGTTACTTGAGTTTCACTTCCAAGCTTCACTTTTTTTTTTGAAGCATATAAGCTTGTAGTTGGAATTGGGTAAAAGCTGTATTTTGTACATGCCTCTGCACCCTTTGCCCTGTAGATGAGGATGGCAGCACATATGCAGCACAGTCAGGTGAGAGGTGATAGACTTATCCTGGCTGGTCCCACAGACGTCCTTTGTTACGGGACTAGCTGTAAGGTTGGCTTGATGGACAGAATATGATGTGCCTATCCCAGAGGTTTTGTTTTCCAAAAAGCTGAAAAGTTTGAGTGGCCCCAACCAGCCTGGCTCCTAGGAAATCCATTCTTTGATGCAGCAACTCCTGGTCACAGCTATCTCCCAGCCAGCTTACTCTCTTGGTGTGTTGCCTGCCAGCAATAGAGTGGATAACACCTGGCTCCTCTGCCTTGCGCCAGTCCTCAGCTGAATTTCATTTGTCTCCTGACCCTAGCTGTCCACTTACCTTCCCTGCACCCTAGATTCCCAAAGGCAGAAGGAGAAATGGCTGGAATTCTTTGTATGCTTTGAGACAGCAAATTCCTCTCTGTTTGGGGTTGCCTGTGGTTAAAGTTCATGTCTCTTACAAGGGGTATCAGTCACAGCTGAAGGATTTCCTTCAGGAACTATCTCCGTTTTAACAGCAGTTATCAAATAACTTCGTGGAAATGATTGTGTTGAGCTTTGTCTGCAGTGTAAGTGCTGATCGACCGCCTGCCTGAAAGCTCCTAAAATTATTTGCTTCGATATACATTAAGGGCTTATTTTGCATTGTTTGCATCTTTCCTGAGTCTGCTGAGTAGTCTGAAAATGTGGGGTGCAATGACATGGGGCTCTCAAAAATGATTTTTGTCCTGTATAGCCAGGACTGAACAGGGTTTCTCCCCTGAACAGGGACTGAACACAGTTTCTCTGTGCACAGCTTTGTGGGCTCCTCCCTTAGTTCTACTTTTTGTGTGACATGGTGTCAGTGGCTGCTGTTGGTAAATGAAGTTTTTAAGTGACCCTTGTAACTTCAATAGTGTATGTCTGTTGACTTGAACAGTTTTGCCCCATACTGATATATATATATAAGAGAAAGTAAAATTGTTTATATTTGTAAGAAGGTATTTCCACCCCCAATTTAGTGGGTTTTTTTGGAATGTAAGAGTGGCTGGCCTGGCCCAGATTAGTTTCAGCAGCTGTGGAGATGCCTGATGTTTAAACAGGGATAGCATGTGATGCTGCTGCTCTGGTAACCTCTCACAGTTTCTGGTAGTATGTGACTTCCAGGGCACAAATGTGTCTTCGCTTTTAATTTCATGACAGATTTTCCTTCCTAGAAGCCATCTGATAGCTTTTTGTAGTGATGCCTGTGGGGCATCAGTGTAGGCTGTGGCAGTGAGTTTCCCAAGTTCTCCATTCTGGAACCTGCAGGTTTTAAACTTTATAATTTTCTGGGTGATCCATATATATTATGAGAAACAGTGAAGACACTAGTCACTATTTCACTGCATGGCTTCTTCATTAATGTGGTGAAGTCCTAGTCTGTGGAGTTGCTCCTGACATGGAAGCTCTTTCAAAATCTGACCACCTGGTTCTAAATGAAAATTTTTACACAAAAAAGAATTAAAAGCATGATTGAATATAAGCAATTAGAAGGATTTTTAAAAGCACTTTAACAATTTTGTTTGTGAATACTATGCATTTAGATAACACTTCAGGAAGAGTGTCTGGAAACTTTTTGAACAGCAATTTCAGTTCAGATGCTCAAGAGACACTTTCTTGAGGTAGCCATCTCTCAGGTTCAGTATATCTATTTCCTTGAATAGCGTGATGCAGTAGGTTATTCTTAATGATACAACCAGTATGTTGACGCGTTGGTGATATGGCATTGATGAGAACTCAGTTCTGTAGTCATCCTCTTATGACTGGAATTTTTGATTTGGTATCTTTGAAAGAGTACTTCCATTAACTGTACTCAGGAGAAAATTAAACAGTTCTCGCATTTTCTCACAATGAGTAGACCATTCCTGTTATTTTTTTACATTAATGGTATCAGTAGTTTGTAGAACACAGGTGTGCAGGCTGTTGAATTTCGTAACAATTTCCATTTAAATATAAGAAAATAAACAGTCAGCTCTTATGATGTATTTTATCCTTATTTTTGTAAGCATTCCCATTGAAGAATCCTTTTTTTGATATTTCTGGATGAATCAAATTGCGATTAAAGGTAAAACAAACAGAAAGCCAAACAACTTTGGAGATGAGACATAGCTTAATACCACTCTTCACACGAGAGAAAGAAATTTGACTGCATTTATAGGAACAAAATACCTTCCTGATTTCTTGCAGCACGCAAACTAACATTCTTCATCAGAACTGATGTTCTGATTACTGTAGAATAATTAGTTGAAATATTTAGTAAAACAGCGTCCAAATTAATTCCAATGACTTTCTTGTGGTAACACTCACGGTTTATAGCAGTAGATTAAATCGCCGACATATGGCTAATTGCCTATAACAGTGTTTGTTATTGTGGTGCCTCTTACCACTCTGATGTCTGTTTTTGCAAATGTGAAGGTGTGCACATAACTTTGGATGCGGGGGGAAGCGTTTCCTGAACTGAACAGAATTTTGTGAGTAAAATCTCTGGTGTAACCAAGTGTTTGCAGGATCACAGTATGTAGCAAATAACTTGGTGATACCTGTAATAAAAGCAGTGGAATGACAAATGGCTGTCTCTGCTGGCAAGAAAAGCGAGTTTTTAACTCTCAGGTGACCTGGATGAAACAACATATCAATTCATTAGGAGAGGCTGGACTGAAATGGAGGCTGAGTGTTAGTTTTTATTGGCAGAAGTTTAGGTAGGGGTTGTGTTTTATTCGAGGTTGTTGTGGGTTACCTGCTGATTTTTGTTGGATTATTTTTCCATGCATCTGTCAGAGGCCTGTTACTGTACAATATAGACATGTTTTTCATGTATTTGATATTAAATCTAAATAAATCAAATAAATGAAGATGCACCGCACGGGCCAAATTTGCTCCTGGGTAGATTGACCCACTGAACAGCCATTAATCACTGAATTGAATTTGGCCTTGCCTTCTTAAGACATGTGCTCTAATATCTTAGAGGCCAAAGTCAACTTCAGGTATTGCCATAAAGAATTATAAAATTAAGTGGAACATAAGTGAATATAAAGGCCCCAATTCTGGAAACACCTGAGGTTGGAAAAGCATGTGATCTCATGGTTAACATTAAATCTGTTATGTATTTGGTTGGAGTGGAGCCAGCTATGGCAAAATAAATTCTCAACTACCTGCCCATGTACCTGTCATAGTACAGTGAGCAATGGATTATGCCTGCCTTCAGAGCCCAAAATCCTTCTAGTCTAGAGAGTCAGCAAAAAAAGGGGTGGAGAGAGGTGAAGGGGAAGAAGACTTGTATGACTGTTTTTGGTTCCTAAAAGATAGCTGAATTGGAGCTTGACTTGGTTTACACAAATTCTTAATGCCCTTAGGTCAGTTTTTCCTCCTCCTCCTGACTGGTTTCAGACTGAGACAAAATGAAGCACAGCATGTTTTTCCTCCCCAAAATGAAAGTCAAATGGAAACAAATGCTTTTGCAGGTTCTTAGGGAAAAGAAAAGCAGTGAAATGGAAAGTCTCACTTTGCATCACTCATGAAAGCAGAGTAAAGAAAGAGGGAGAGACAGTGTCCTTTATCTTTAGCTTAGTGGCTACATGTCACTCGCAATATGGAAACTTCAGCTGAGAACTTTGTCAGGAAGAAAATTGCCTCAGATTTTTGCTGGTATCAAACAGTATGTTTAGGCAGGCCATTCCCAGTCTTTCCCATTGGTACTACTCCCATTCATGAGGTATTTAAGTGTTTTCTGGGTCCCAGACTGAAACCCTAGGGTGTCTTTTACTCTCTGAATTATGGTACCATTATCTCTGTCTCCCTGTGGTTTCTTTTTGGTTTTTTTTTTGGTTTTTTTTGGTTTTTTGGTTTTTTTTTGACTGGTTTTCTGAGTGTGTTTACAGACACATAGGACAGAGAAGAGTATGGCCGTGAATATGTGGTACAGCGCTCTAGCTGCTCTTAAGAGTTTTTGAGTTCTTTTCTGTATAGTGGGAGACACGGATTTCCTCCAGAGGCAGAGAAGGGAATGGCAGCAAGGTTTTCCACATCCTGGTTTCTGGATTTCAAGTAGAAGTTCACTAACACCAGATTTATATTGCTGCTAATAAAGATTAACCAAATAAGAATTTGTCTACCATACATTTCAATGGTTTATAATTGACGCTGGTTATTTTCCATGGCTGTTGCTTTGCCATTAGAAGATATAATTTTATTAAATCTTTCATAGTAATATGTCCTTTGCAGATGTAGAAACTTCTGTTTCATGGGGAAGTCCTCCAAATGAAAGCCCAATATATCAGAGTATCAATAATGTTTTTTAAAAAAGTGTGAAAAAGGACAGTTTAAAGGAAGTTCTCTTTAATGAAGACCAAGACGTATCAGTGATTTGAGAAATAAAATTATTTTATTTATTCTTCTGATGTCTTATGTTCATCCATAAATGCCATCTTCTGCGATCTTTTACCAGGATTTTGTGATACTTACTCTTAAGTCTGCATTTTCAGTCTTAACCTCTGTGAGGTAAACATAGATACCTATTTTATGGTCTAGTTGCTTTATATAACAAGTTGTAACTGCCCGAAATCCCTCTTCACCATGCTAAGTCTATCAAATTGCAGTGCAGTGCCATGCTGTCTATGGGAGGTGATATAAATTCAGATGAGTATAATAATTCATCTTGGAAAGATCTGGGAGATGGCACACCAACCTCAAAGGTTCTGTATATCCTAACTAGATAGAGTATATATCCATAGACATGGAAGCAGGCGTGAGCACAGTTGTGTGTGCATGCATATAAAAAAACGACTATAATTCCTGTACTTTCATTAATCCTGAAGAAATGGGGTCCATCTGTATTTAAACTAAACAAACTTTAAAAAAATTCATTTAGTCAAAGAAACCTCTTTACTAGTGTCAGTGTTCGAAAATCCTTACTATGATTGGCATTTATGCTGGCAGTACATGGATCAGAGATGGACAGGTTGTGGCTAGGGCTCTTCAGGGGAACTCTAAAGGTGTTTGAACTAGTGGCATAAGGAACCTCTCTAGGATTATCAGATGAACATTTTTCAAGAGCCCTAGACCTCTTCTTAGGATATGTGTTAAATGCGTGCAAAAATCCCTATGTACTTTACTAAAATATAATAACTTGTACCTCTGATTTTTGTTTTCTCCATAGGTATGGGAAAATTGTATCCACAAAGGCAATTCTTGACAAAAACACAAATCAGTGCAAAGGTACGTGCAAAGTGTCCACCCTGCGAGTTCATTATCAGTTTGAATGATTGACTGGTGGCTTGACTGCCAAAGCTTTGGCTCCAACTGTGCAATCAACATAATGCACAGTATATTACAAACATATTTAATAATGCCAAAGCTTTGAGTTGTGCTTCCAGTAACACTGCTCATTAATTTTTTTCATTAACAAACAAAATGAAAATCACAAATCAGAACAAGTATCAAATTGCTTCGGTAGAAGAGTAAATTACCTTCTAAACCACATAGGGCTGTCTGATTTGAATGATATCATCAGTGATGCAAATTGATTTCCTGTATAAAACTGAGAAACCTTTGGGAAAAGTTTCCCAAGGAAAACCTGGTCTAATTTTTATATTTTTGTGAAGTCTTGGCCTTATGCTAATGGAAGAAGAAAATACTTTTTATGACACAAATAGATCTACAAGTTGCGATGCCAAGATATAAAAATAATTCCTCTTCCAGTTTTATGTTCCTAGTTTTTCTGCTAATGTATGAAATTATTTTAAAATGAAATATAGTGTGTTTCATGTGTGAGTGGGTGTAGCTGTATTTGCTGAGAAAAATACTGACTAACATGTGTAGTAGTATCTCAGGACTAGAATTGTTACTCATTTATGCATCTGCAGTGTCACTGAGTCTACGGGGGTGAAGCTGTGCTTTAAAATGATTCTGTAGCTTTCCCCTAGTGGTGTACAGAATCCTTTTGGAGTAATAAGATCTACTAGAGTGGGTTCTTCTGATGAGAAGCACATTCTGGATAGCATTTCTATATGGGTTAAAAAGAAAAGGCATTGTAGTTCAGGAATATCTTGTAATTTGCCAGATATAGGGTAAAGAGAAGCAGCAGAGAAGCCTTCTGGGGAAATGAGATGGGGGCAAAATTCTGCTGCCTGTATCAAAGATGTTTTTGAAGTTTGTAGAAGTGTGTGACTTTATCTATTGCCTCCAGAAACAGCATTCATTAGCTACTCTGGAGAAAAGTACTACAATTCTAGTTTTAGAAAACTCCACCCACCCAGGTGGTCATGGGCCATTGTCATAAGTTGCACTACTGTGCATTTGCCTGAATGTCTGTTTTATTTCCTCGGGGCACTCTTCTGGCAGAATTCTAATAACTTTACTCTCTATTTCTTTGAATGTCACACCAAGAACCTCATTGTGTTTGGGATTTGGTGGTTTTTCTGCTTTTTTTTGGAATGCATTATAGAGGAATACCCTTGTGAGCAGAGCTTCCTTTGCTCCCATCGCCAGTGGTAAACAAGGAAAGGAATGGATCTGTTTGTGAAACACAGAATGTGAAGTGAAAGTATTGTAAAGAATATGAATGGTAGAATTTCGAGAAAGAAAAACATCTGGGTTTGGTGTTCTTTGTATTATAGCTAGCTTTAAGGTTATTTTAATAGGAGCCATATAACAAGGAGTTGGAATTTTCTGAAAGTTTGCTTTCATGCTGTTGTATTATACTGTAGGGCAGGGATATCTATTTGTATTTTCAAAGATAGATCTTTATGACATAAGTGGTGCCATTAAAAGATCATAAACATAATTGGATTTATTAACAGTATGCTTTACAGCATAAAAAGAATAGATGTTTTACTGCTTTAAATGCTGGGTACAATTTCCTTTCTCTTCAGTAAGGCTGTAAGACTGCCAAAAAAAGGAAAAAGCTTCCCAGGAATCAGAAGTGGAAGGGACCTGAAGAGGTCAGGACCTGCCTTGGGGCAGGATCAGCTCTAACTCACTGCTGAGGGGTATTTCTGTAAAATACTCAAAGGCCTCCAGTGGTGGAGATTCCTTGAGCTCCTCAGGCAATCTGTGATAACACTCCCTCTCCTCACTATAATGAAGTGTTTCCTAATGTGTAACCCAAATCTCTCTTGATGCAATTTAAGTCTATTGCTTCTTTTCTTGTCCCCAGTGGACACGTAGAGCAGTTTATTCCTTTCGTTTTTGCAGCAAACATATCTATTTGAAGACTGATCTGCATCTGTCTTATCTTTTCCTTAGATTCAACACTAGTCCTTTGACTTTTTCCTGAGAGGCAATTTGTTTTAAATTTCTGAATGTATTGCACTTTGCTAGTCTCTCTCTAATCAGCGCACTCCTTACTTGAAGAAGTTGGAGCTGGGCATAGGATTTTAGATGGCCTAAATGTTATCATTTTAAATAGCATAGAGGGATTTAATTTGTCTTCTCTGTGATAACATGACTCTCCTCCTTGTTAACATATACATATAAATAACTGTGTATTTAAAATACAGATGCATCTCTGAGGCACAGGGTGTTGCATGAGAAAAACTGGTGCTGGTTTATGCTGAGACATTCTGTGCAGCCCCCAGTTCTGTTACTCTTTTCCAGTGTTGCTGCCAGCCAGGCATTCCTTATTAGGTGCTCTGCTCTGGCTTGTTGATTATTCCCTCCTAGAGCTAGAGCTTTTCATTTGTCTGTATTGAATTTTATCCTGTTTTTTCCTGGCTACTCCTTAATTTACTAAGATTTGAGTATAATCTTAAGCCGCCAGAGTGCTTGCAGCACTTACCTCTTTAGTATCCTCTTCACAGTTAATGAATGGTTTCTCTAATCCACTGGACAAGATAATGTGAAAAAGAGTGAATAATAACAGACCTGGGGAAGACTTTGAGGAAACCCTCTCAGTACACCAAGTAGTGCAATATTGAGCCGTTGAGAACTTATTTTTAAATTGGATCTGCTAATCAGTTTGACACCTACTTCACAGCATTTTCGACTGGACCTTTTTTCTCCCATCTGCTCAAGTTATGGAAGACAAGCAAGGTTTAGCTAAAATATATAGTACTGAGCTATTCATAAGACTGGTTACATACATTGAGACAAAGTTATGATATGACATTATTTACTCTTTCTGAATCCATGCCGCATAGGACTAATCGCTACCTTTGAGGGTCTGTGAATGTATTTATCCAACTATTTGCTCCAAGATTTTTCCAGTAGTTGAAACTATCTCTAACACAGCGGAACATCTGTTCCCTAGAAAAACCCAACAAAAACCAACAAACAATAACCACCAAGAAACCCCCACAACACAATCCCCCCTCCCCCACACCCAAAACTCCCCCAGACTAGACCCTGTATTCAAACAACAGCAAAAAACCATGCTATGTGTTTGCTCCTTTCCAGTCTTTTGAGTCTCGCTCACTTTCTGCCAAGTATAAGATTATCTTGTTAAATGAACACATCATCCTGTGACGTGTATCCAATGAAGTAGGGTGGATTAAATTCAAGGAGATGATAGAAATTATCACATGATTAGTGATTTCAGATTTTATTTCAGCGTCATTTGTGTGTTGACCAAGGTATAGAGTTAAGCTGAAAGTAGAAAATATTTAATTTAGTGAGGAAATTATTTTAAAAACTCCATGTTACAGCACATCTGTTAAAATAGGTTATTTAGCAAGAAGTGTTAGGTTTCCTCTTGGAAAAATGAGGGAAACACTCGGTGAGGTACTTTAAGTTATTCTCCAGTATTCCTTAGATTTTTTTAAAGATACCCACAACATTCCTGTCATGTTGTGGGTATCTTTAAGGAGCAGTGTTATCTAAGGATTTCTCCCTGGTATGAATTAAGCAGTCAGATATAAAATAATCATAGAGACTGCAAGGGAGTTCGCTAGGGACACCTTTTGACATAACCTCTCATTTTCAGATTGCTCTTTGTTGGTGGCATAACTGCTAAGTGAGGCAGAGAAGTAACAATCACCCTGTAATAGAACAATATATAAAACAAAATAAGCACAGTCATGACAACATGGCCAGAAACCTCTGAACAAAGCAAAGAACAAATACATATGGAGAATAATGAAAAACAGACACATGATTCATTCAGATGTTCAAACACAAAGCCCATAATGAACAAATTGGAGAATTCTGGCTGCTTTTGCTTTTTCCCTTGGCCTCCCCTCTCTCCCTCTTCCCCTTGCACATTTCCCTTCTGGGCCTACTGTATTTGCTAATTTAAAAGTAGGGGAAATGAAATAAAAGAAACCATTCAAGAGAAGTGTTAATCTGAAACGTGTAGACTCTTCTTTCTCCAGCCCTCACCACCCACCCTCTTCAGCCTGGCATGCCTTTGATAGAACTACGTGCTCAGAGCTGAGGGAGTGAGTAATGGTTGTTTCACAGTACAGTTTCCATACCTCATAGCAATGGAATACAGAACAGTTAATCTGCCAAATACACAAGCTCGTTTCTTAGAGTATGAATTACTGTCATCTGTGTCTGCCCTTGCAGACAGTGTAATTGCATGCATGCAGATTTGCTTCCTGGTTTAATCAGGGGCTCATATGATTTTGAGTATTTTGCTAGTACCTTAGAAGATGAGCACAGGAGTATGACTAAAAGTCTGAAATCCCACCTGTGGGAATTGTTTTCTTTAATAAACAAAACCTATGAATCCCAGTAATTTGTAGGAAACAAACACTTCAATGGTATATTCTTCATTTTATGTATATTTTTTCAAACCGTGGGTGACCTGATTTCTTGAATAGCTTTCTTAGGAGAGAAATATGCCTAACATCACGAGAGGAACTATAGTTAATGTCTTTATAATTTTAATAGTTCATGATGACATTTTTTTTGTTGAGAAATGTCAGCAATGATCTATTTCTTTTAAAAATACAAACCCTGGTGATGCAGATGTGCAGTCATTAGGATTGTAGAGGTTCACGGTAGAAAAAATGCCATGAAGTCATCTGTGTTAACCCACCATATATCACATACAATTTTATTTCTCCAGTTGCCTTGCCATTTTTAGACTAGGACTTAAAATTTACCATGACCTATTTTATAAATTGAGAGTTTATTTGTGTAGCAAAAATGGAATAACTGGAAGCTTACTGTAAGTGTTGGAGATAATTGGAATGGCATGATAAAGTGGTGTTTCATATCTCCCAAAAGGAGTCTGTCCTGCCTTGTGTCAGTGTTGCTACTCATCTGCTTAAGTTCACCAGCATCCCTAAATACTCTAATGCATTGGAGCTTAATGAGCTGGAGGCTTCTGCTCTGGTGTTCTAATAAACAAAGCTTGTAATCATGTACTAGATATACCTTAGTATGTATGTTAGATAAAATACTTCCTAAACTTCAAATTTTACAAAGTATTTTTTGGACATATTCTATAAAGAATGAAGGTTATTTGTGATCATGTGAAATTATGCATTTTAACTTTGTATTTTTAAATTCCTATTCTTATAATAAAGATGGCACAATTTGGTTGTGACTAGCAACATGAAGCAAGTCTATGTAAAATAATAAGCCGGTGGGAAAGAGCTAAGCTACATGGAAAGGTATTTAGTTAATAAATTTTATTCATTGGGAATAAGATTGAATGACAATAACTGTGCTGTGTAATTTATGATTCTCAGAATTGCCATTTTGAAAGGGAAAAAAATCCAGACAAGTAGGTTTGTGTCTGATCACAGACTGTAAACTGTTCACACTAGGAGGACATGAACAGTGTGCTTCAAGGGGAAATGGATCTTGTAGAAAGTAAATAATTTGTAAACCACACTTATTTAATTTTGTCACTCTAGACTTGTGTAGCTAATAAACCAGTTCTATTTTTGATGCCAGAGTAGCAATAGATGTGCCAATTTTTTTTTGCATGTTTAGTTTGCTTTTTTTTTCTTTAATCCATTTCAAAACTTTATTTAATCAGTAGCATAATAGTTCTCAAGTTATTAAAAGTGTAGCAATATGGAATATTTTAATTCAGCAGGTTTTCTGATGGTGAGATGTTTGTGAAAGCTCACTGAGTGTGGGGCAGGTGCTCAGCAAGTTTTGTCTGTGGCTCTGCTGATCCATCTCACTACTGGCCTATAGCAGCCACAACTGATCTGATCCTTCTGGTCCTGGCTCTCCTGAAGAGAGTGCACAAACTATGTTGAGTTGTACCACTTTTGGTTAGCAAGCCAGATGGTAAAACCATATCTCCAGAGCTAGAAGGACAAAGTCTTCAACAGTGTCACTGAATCCCCATTTTAAAACAGCTAAAGGAAAAAAGCAAACTTGCAATGCTACGTGTTTTGATAAGATACATTAACCAACATGAGGTTAGTTTAAAATTTGTAAATATTTTGAGGTTTTTTTGGGCTGTTTTCTGGGTTTTTGGTTTTTGGTTGTTTTTTTTTTTTTCTTTTCTTTTTTTTTTCTTTAGAGGTTTTTTACTTTCATTCCTGTGGTTTTTGTAAGTAAAGGTTGAGATAATATTTTTTTTCTGTTTAAATTAATAAGTGATATTATTACGGAACCACATGAGACTAAGAGTCAAGTCTTAAGAAAAAATACTTAAAGGAGACATCTAAACACCATGGCAGGCATACTTCAAAATTAAGTGAAAGGAGTTGCCAGTAAAAAATCATGAGGTTGTTCACTCACAAATGAAATGTAAATTCAGACCCTAGATTATCAAATAAAAGGTTGTTTTAGCTCGGGGCTTGTGAGCTATGATGCTGTGTAAATCTGATCACTTTAAGAAGTCATGAGAAACGATATGGGGGGTAGGAAAGCCGCATATATATATTAAAAAGAACTGCACAGTTGTCCCCTTGAATTTACAGATGATGTGTTTGTGGATGTTTTAGTATCACAACAAAGCAATTTTCCTGGCACCTGTTGGGTTGGCCAGCAGGCATTATTATGTCTTGGCAAATGTGCATGTGTTTTGCAAAATCTCACTTTAGCTTGGAGGTAAAGATTATCCTGTCTATATATTTCTGAATGCTTTTCACATCTGCTGAAGTGAAAAAGGAAAGGATTCAAGGAGTGGTGCTCAGCAAGTCATCATAGCTGGAGCATGGCAGCACTGGCCACTGCATCACCGTGGGGAGGACTCAGCGACATACCCACCCCAATGCCTCCAAAATGCTGCTGCACTTCAGCAAACATTCTTGACTGCATCTAAACAGTGCTCTGTCTTAAGCAAAACCTCTAAAAATTGTTTGTTGAGTTTAAAGCCAGGTCCTCTACAGAGGAAACGCCTTCCTAATTAGTTCCCCAGACACTTTCTTAAATGGCTTCTTTGCAATTAAGGAAAAAATTTCCTGGGTCATTATCTTTTCATAAATGAACTCATGGCCTAGCAAATACTTTCTGAAAGGAGACCCAAGATGCTCAAGTATTGTGACATATCTAATCTGTGATTATTTTAAATTTACTGCTTCCAAAATCTGCAGGCCCATATCACTGACAAATAATTGGTTTAACTTTGTTTCCTTCTAGAGAAATAAAAAAGTAAAATTTCCATTTATACACAGTGATTAATGTTTTGATTCATTGGTCTGTATAAAATTTTGTACAGTAGCTTGGCATGCACTTGAAGTGCATTTTGGGACTGGGTAATGCTAGTAGGCTGTTAGCAGTCTCAGCAGACTTTGAAATATCTATTTCATATCACAGAAATGAACAGAAGAGAATTTTTTTATCTGAACAGCAGTTCATAATAAGCTTTGTTGAAAACTTCCTTACAATGCCTTGGCTTTTTCAACTGTCTTACCGAATCACTTTGTTTAAACTTTTTTTTCTGATGCCATGATACAGCATCTTATACACCAGTAAATCTGTTTGGCCTCTGGTTGCTTGAAGGCAGGTCATCTCTTCTAAAAACAATCGTACTCTGTTCAGAAGTTACTTTCTCAAAAGTGTCAAGACCTACAGCACAGCAGCCAAGCTGTAGGAACCTCCGGACAGAGGCAACAGGAGGGCAGTGCACCGCTCCTTAGTTTTGCTAGAGCCGATGCCGTAAGGTATTCTCAGAGTATAGACCATATGCAAAACACATGCTGTCTTGATAAAGTGACAGTTTGATAATGAATGCAATTGACAGGCTCTTATTGAACGTGGGTACTCAACAGGAACCATTCTGAATCAGATCTGTGAATTACAGCGTGACTTCACTTCTGTGGTTTGCCAGCAGAGCAGTGACTGCTCACTTTCCCCCTATTACGCACATCCCCTGCTTTTGTTTTGAAGAATAGCGTTCTCTTACTCAAGTGAATTAAGTAAATGTTCTCTTTCTTGGTAGAGAGTATACTGTGAAAATGAAACACTAAGGGACCATTTTTATTTTATCTGTCTTTCTGGGTGACATCTGTGTGGCGATGGCGTAGGATTGCTTGAACAGGAATGGATGTGCCACACAGGAGAAAAATCATAACTGCTGGCAATAAAGATGTAGCTCCCTCAATGCTGATCAAAAAAACCCACCCACACCAGTTCTGGGGAAGGAACTGATGGGCATTATTAATATTGCTCCCTCTATTTAGGTAATGTAGCTGTACACAGTAATGTGAGCACTACAGCTCTAGGTGCTAATCAATGGTACAGAAAACAATTGTACTCTATAAAAATATAATAAAGAGGCAACCTTGTCCTACGGACTTTGCAGCCCAGGTCTTCGAAAAAGAGCAGGGTCCACAATCAATTTAGGTATCATAAGTAATCTTAGGATTTTGAACGGAGTTCAAATGACATTTCTTTAAAATACTGAATTCTTCACAAAAGAAAACACCAAACCAGTCTTTCAGCTCTCCTGAGAATAATCATATATTTGGACAACATTTAATGGGTTTTTTCAACCCAGAATGTTTTGAGGAGAGCTAAATTTATAGATGAGAAAAGGAGGAGGCCATGTTAGGGATACTAGTAATGACTCTCCTACTTGATGAAATAATTTTTGTCTGACTGGGTCTTCCCCAGGACCAATAATTAGCTGATGTTTTCTTCCATTAGATGGCAGTGGTGTGATATGTGGTTTTCCTGGACCCCCAAACTACAAGTTTTATTTTAAAATTACAAATGTTTAAATTTTCTTAGTTTGGTTTACAATTTCAGAATCTCCAAGCTGTCAATTTTTTATTCACATCAAAGTGTGCAACTTATTGCCAGTTAAAAGCAAAAGAAAGCTGAAACTTTCAGATAGAACCAAGTTAAATATTTTCAGAAAATGGGCAGTTATGTGGAATGGACTCTCCATGCTCCCGCTACCAGAAACGCAGGATGGGTTTAGTTTTGGTCCACCTGAAGTAACTACAGTAATTCTCTGGTTACTCCTCTCTGCTGGAACCAGAGCTCATGCTGGTTTTGGCCAACAAGGAATTTAGGAGGGAGGTACAGGTATGAAAGCAGAGGGTGGAAACAGTAGGGAATGCTTGAAGAGAGGGCTGGGAGTCACAGCAGCAAGTTGTAGCATCGCACTTGGTATAGGACATGGACAGAGGCAAGAAAGAAGGGGCTCAAATGTATGAAACAACAGGCTTCCTTTGTTTTATAGCTTATAGAATATTCTGTTTTCTTCTTAACAGAGGAGAAAATAGCTTGGTTTTTTAATATGATCTTTATAAAGATCATTCAGGCTTATTCCTTTGTTGCTTGTGATGTTAGATATGCTGTTGTTTTTTATTAACTTATTAAATATGGAGCAGTAAACACTATTTATTTTTAAATTAATTGAAATGGACTTGTTACCCTTCATGGCTTTTTATTAATTGAATATTTTTGCTAAGCTGTCTGCTTTCAGAGCAAAGGTTACAGTCAGGAGATGGGGGTCAATGGGACCTCCATTTAAATGCATGTTATCTCTATGTAAATTGCCTGCATATTTAACCAACCAAGCATGTCATTCTGCAGAAAGTAAAGGTTTTTGTGGTCAACTTTTAATCACAAAACAGCAAGAAAAAGTCTAAGTGACCTGGTTTGCCTGAGGTATCTTGGTTGCTCTTGTCAGTTGCTGCAGCTCACAGTAAATTGCAGGGTAAATTCCACATAATTGATGGTAAGTGTCTTTACTAGTATCTTACTGAAAAAGCCCCAAAACAGAGGGAAAACCAAAAAAATCTGTGCTCAAAATTTTAGTGTTTAATTTTCGTTTATTTGTTGCATATTATTTTAGTAATTTCTTTTTTAAATAGAAACAGGTTTTATTGCTAGTACAGACAGTTATTAAAGAAGAAAGTAATGAAACAGACATTAAATATGTTTTGAGTTTTGGAAACACATACATATTTATCAAGTTGGGTGAATTTGAGTTCTTACATCAGAAAGAATTGCATAGCTCTTCCTGCCATGCTCTACTTTCTTGGGTTTTTACTGCAGAAGTGGTAAAATAGTTACGCTTAAAGAAGAGGGGTGTACACCATGCAACAAATTCTTCTGAGGCTGCTGGGATTAACAAACCTCTGCTGTGTTTTCAGTAGTGTCTAATAATGAGATTGAGGTTTTGGAACTTAAAAGTGTTTGAGATTGCTACCTCTGTCAAATTTGCTTGAATGGAGTCAGTCAGTTTAAAAGTTATGGGAAAGGAGGGGCTGACAAGGAAAAAAATTGTAGCTATTTCTGCTGTATGTTATTTGCCTTACTTTCTGCTTCTTTTGTAATAATTCCTGGAATTCAGTTTGCCTTTTTGTGCAAATAGGAAGCTGACACTTTTATGGACATTTCAAAGGACATAATTTTATAATGTAAAACCAGAATTTTCTCCCACGTTCATCACTACATTTATCTACATTCAATTTCTTCTGGTTTATTACCCAGTTGCTTACTTTAATAAGGTCCTCCTGTAGTTCTTCACAGATACCTCTCCTGTTTTGTCTCCGAAATAATCTTGTCACCTCACTGCTTAGCCTCTTCTTGTCACTTAGAAGCAGGTTGTGCAGTATAGGTCCTGGCAAAGTTCCATGTGGAAGTTCATTGGTGCTGTTCCCTCCTTGTAAGAAAGATCATGCCCTCTACCCCCTTTTTTTATCTTTTAAACAGTTGTTTATCCAAAAACTTTCCCTCTTAAGCTATGGCTGCTTAGTTTCCTAAGAAGTCTTTTGTGAAGGCCTTGTCAAATGTCTTTTGGAGATCCAAGCAGACTATATTAGCCAGATCACCCTTATCCACAGGCTTGTTGACCTTTTCAAAGTACTCCAATAGGTCTGTGAGACAAACCTACAAAAGCCAGGTTAACTCCACATATTGTATTTCCATTGATTTTACTCTGTTTCTGTAATTTCTGGTGATCTGACATCAAGTTTAGAGACCTTTAGGTTTAGAGACCTGAATCTTATCTGGGATGTTTTCAGAATGTTGGGACCATGTGTGCCACCTCCCAGTCCTCAGGTACCAAGTCAATTTTAGAAAAGAAACTGCACACCACTTATTACTGTGTGTAGTCAGTTATTGCATCCTGGAGCTCTTTTCAAACTGGGAGGGTGAATCCCATCTGTTGTTGCAATTTGCAAGTGTTCACTTTTGTCAGTTTGTCCTATAACCTTCTCTGTGGTCATTTAAAATTAAGAGTTGCCTCTGTTCTGGGCTTCCTGAGCAGCTGCTCTCTGAAACAGCACCTAAAAATGTGATCTTTGCATTACATGCCATTTTGCCCAATCTGTGTAGGGATGATAAAAGTCCTCTATGAGAACTCCACTTACTGTCTTTATTGCTTTTCTGCGTAGTCCTGCATTTCAGTTCTTGCAGGTTCTGTGTTACTCTCTCACATGCTTAGTCTGATCGTTTCTACCCCACCAGCAGAGCCTGCTCTGTCTTTGTTATGCGTGTTGGATCTTGGTGTTAAGATGATCCACTGATTGCCTTGCTTTCACAGTCTTTCTGTGACTGTTTTCTGACTGTAATATGTATTTAATTTTACCCATCTTATTTCTTAAGGCTTAAAACATGTAGGGAGCCACTAATGCTTCAGTTATGTTGTCAGCACCACATTTGAGTGACTCCATGGTTTGCATTACAGTATGTCCACTTGGGTTCTCTGGTCTGTTCTTTTGTTTGCAAGAGGAAGAGATCTAGTGATCACCTTTTGCTTTTCTCAAAGGTTACCAATTCCCCCATCTGCTTGCCTGGGGAGAGAGATTGTCATCACTCCAACCTGCTCCTTCCTTCTGGTTAGCTCCAAGTTCTTGAGGGACACTTTCAATACAAGAAGATGAAATGTCAGCAGCTCTCAGTGGGAAAGATCCAGCACTGGATTACATCCTGCTTTAGTGTCTGAGTCCTGACTTGAGCTGGCAACTGCCCTAATAGACATGGACCTGCTGCACTCATGTGTGCAGCTCTCCCATGGGGAAAGCATGGAAATGATAGTTGGCATAGTAAATTGGTTCATTCCCACTTTAATTTCTTCTCCCTAAGTATTTGAAAGGGTTGTTCCTACCACTTCTTTCTATCCTGGTAACCTATTTGACCTCCCCTCCTGTTGCTGTCCTAAAGACAAAAGCTAGTTTGTCCCTTCTTCCATGCAGTCAAATTCATGCTCCACTGGTCTCAGTTTAGTTCTTGGAAATGCTGAGGCTCTTCTTACTTGAAAGAGTATAGAGAAGGATTGGTGAGGAATGGAAGACATAGCATTTAAAAGAACATTCACAAAACTACAACAAAATAGGAATGTTGATGAAGAAATCAGTGTCTGGTATTAGGCAAGGGAAAAAAAAATATGTGCAGAGTGCTGGCAGCAAGAATAAGTGAGAGTGAACAGGCCATGATTGAATATGGGTGAGAGTTTCTGACCACTAGAGCAGCCAAGTTTTGGTAAGGAGAGTGGAGCAAACTCAGTTTTCATGACAGTGGCAGTTGTGACACAAGCTTGCTTGAGAGTGGGGTCAGGATTCTTGCCCAAATGCATGCACTTCTTTCTAAGAGTTCCTCCAATATTCTGAGTCTGGAGTCAGGCAAATATTGTAAGATGCATTTTCATACAACTGCTTCAGTAGTCTCAATAGCCGCACCTCCACAAGGAGCACTGGGGAGGGAGCTGGGAGACCATGTAGGTGTCTCCATTTAGGACTGCTCTTCTTGGGGCCGTTGTAGCTGGTGTGGGAAGTGGGCTCTGCTGGGTGCTGGCTCAGGACTCTTTGGGACTGACACTCCACCACACTGTCTACAGCCCTTCTGAGCAGATATCTACTTGGAGGACAGGTTCCGGGGCAGCTATTTGAAGAAAAAGCCTGGCTTTTGAGCTATACTAGAAGGCAACTGTCTCACTCATCCTTAGCCAGGCTGATTGACTGCATTGGGGTGCATGGGAGTATGTGGGGGAAGCTGTGATGGTTGGCTGAAATGCTTGGAAGCAGGAGCTGGAAGAGTGAAGTGTGGCTCCATTGCAGTTCATCTCCTTGAAAATTATCTGTGTGTTTGCCAGTGTGAGGCTTAGGAAAAGTCTGCAGGTTTGTACATTAAAGAAAAAAGAAAAATTCCAAAATGGATTTTGTCAAATTAACCTTCAAAAGACCAGCAAGGGAAGCTTGCTGTGTTTTGGAAGTGAGGATAAGGCAGAGGAATGGCTATGAAATGTTCTTGTATTATTTTAAGTGGAAGTTGAGACTGTCACTGAGTCATTTCATATTAATAAAGCTTGTAAGAAAATAGGATTTTCAGATTACAGTTTTAAAGCCCCATGTTCCCACTGTTTTAGGGAAGAGTGGAAGCACATGTTAACCATAGGACTAAGTGAAACCAGAAATTTCATTTTAATTTGGACAGTCTTTACTGACACTCAGCTCCTGGGTTTGGCATTCCTGAAAGGGAGAAGAAAAGTGGAATGTAAAAGGGGAAAAAAATTCCAGTCAATATTTGGTTTGAATTTTCATACAACTTTAGAAAAGTATGGGAAAAAGGAAAAAGGTACCATTATAAATACAGTGTAGGTCTGCTTTAACCTCAGAAAAATTAGCTGTTCTGTAAATTTCCCCCTATGCCTTTCTTTCTTTCTCTATATTTCATCAGTATCTTTACACTGTTATTTTATCCTGGTAAATAATGATTTCAATAGAGGAAACTTTGCAATACAGAAATGTTTGGATTGGCATAAAGAAAATAATTCTTTATTTATTTTACTTGTTTTATTTATTTTATAAATTGAATAGCCCTCCATATTCCTTCAGAAAACAGAAATAAGATCTAATATTAAAGGTTACCTATTGTCTGCTAGAGATCCACAGATTGAAGGTCTATTCCGTGCAATTCAAGACATTGTAAGAAAACTTCTGATTTAGGGTAAAGAAGGCTTTCATTTCTAAGACCTTAGTTGCCCTTTGCAGAGCAGTGTTATCAAAGGGCTTGTGATGTATATAGAGATATATGTAAATATGAGTGTATGTGTGTTGAACTAGTTGCTGAGAAGTTGATGTCTCAGTCCATCTCATGTAACACCTTGAGTCCTTATAAAGCAGGAAGAAACGATCCTGAACATTTAAATATAAGTTATACAAGGCTCAATGCGTAAATAATAACTAATAGTATAATTTTTGTCTGGTGATAAACTTTCCTAGAAAGAGTAGTTTAATTATCAAGATCAGCACTGACATTTGAAGTTGACAGTAGGGTACAACTCATTAATGTTTCCATTTTGCATGTGTCATTTACTCTGCTTTCTGAATTTTCTGAATGTAAGAAGGGGACACCTCAGGATGTGTATGCTTAGTATTAGATGCATGCTGAAGCACAGCACTGAATAAGGCTTTGAGTTTCACTAAAATCAATCTTCTTGATGAAACGTGTCAGCTCTGAGGCATCCTGGTGCTTCAAAGTTCATTTTAGGACAAAGGATGCATAAGCTTGCTATTACAGAACCCACAAATGGTACCGTTTATACTGAGCCCTGCACCTCGGTGTTTTGTTTTATAGTACTCTTAGAAATATCATAGGCCTGAGGATATATTTGAAAAGCTTCCTCTCCCTTTCGTGATGATGTAAAGGTAGCGTTCATGAGTCTGACGCGCTTGGAATTAATTTGATCATTATGGCCAGATTGCATGGCAAAAATTTTATCTCCATTATTTCAGTGAAACCCCGGCTATGTGCTTAAGATGGTGGCAGCCTCAAGGAGTACATATCCCACTCACTTGGAGAGGACATTATACTCCTGGTATTTACATTGGCTGTCCTGCATGCTTGGTTTTAAACATATCCTGTTTGGATCTTTTGGATCACTTATCAGGTCTGGGGCTGAATCTGCAAATGTTACTCAGCTACTCTCAAAAGTGAGGTACTGAGGCTTTTAATGTCTCAAAGTCTATGATACTTTTGGAAAATACCTTGCTGCATATTGCAAGCACATTGCTTGCTTGTTCTGCTGGCACTACCGCCTCTGAAGCTGCATGTGCATCAATCCCTGTTATTAAAATACATTTAGTGGATTATTTTGATGAACAGTTCTGTAAACTCTTACATCTATGTTTATGAGTGTGGCTATGTCCTCTAATTATGAAACGAGGACTGCTGGATGAGTAAAAACTTTTGGAAAGCTCAGAGCTAATGTAGAAATGAAGAGGACATTTTTCTTTGCAAACTTCTGTGAGCAGAGAAAGTATTTTACACCAACTGGCAAAGATTTTATAGGGCACACTTCCAAACCTTCAGAAAAGGTTTTCCACAAAGACTTTTTTTTTTTTTTTAAGTCATGCTGCAGGAATTAAGTTGGAGATATCACTGACCGAAAGGACATTTTTTCTGAATGAGCTGAGAACCAAAGGAAATGACTCTGGAGTTTGAAATCCTTTTATTTCCTCTGTGGAAGATATCTGTGCAGCTGAAACGAACCATTCTGTCTGGCTTCAAGCCAAACTTTATGGGAACTGAGATTAGGAAGTTCTATGGTCAAAATAGCCATTGAACAAATTGCTTCCAGTATAAAGCCTCAAATTTCCTGATAAAGCTACAGTGTTTAACCCTTCTTTTTCACTTGGGTGAACAGCCTGCCTGTTATTAGGCATAAACTGTTTATCCAGTTGTGGTCCCTGCAGTGCTTTCAGAATTGCCTGCAAGGGTTTTTCTGTTTTTTACTTTTATGTGAGATAGGCAAAGCAAACCCTAGGAAAAAAAAATGTTAGAACAGGTTTGGGTGATGCTTCCCACTTAAGATAGCAGGAAAAGTGCTATAAACAAGATATCAGATTGCCAGTTGCAATGTATGGCATTTTTGTCCTGCAGCCCTTTCTGAAGGGATGCTTTATTTTGTTTTATGATGGTGTTAGCTGGTTTGCTTGGCCTTCGTGAACTAAATGAAGAGGCAGCGACAATAGCAGCTGTGCCTCTGAACTGCACTATTGACTTCAGAAAGTGCTCAAAAGCAGAGTACTCTGACTGGAGCACCAAGCCTGGCCTCTGGATAGTGTGGCATGGGCTCGCTAATCTCCAAACAAAATACCTGAATTAGAACAACAAAATGCTACAATTTTGGTTGTGGATTTTTTTTGCTATTACTTTCAAATTAGAAAGCCTTGAAGGGTGGCAAAGAGAGCTAATGCTGGAATTGGGAACAAAGATCAGGTTTGCTGATGTGTCCTTACCCTGCTATGCTTGGAACTACATTGGGCCGGGCACTTCTGCCAGCTACCACAAGACCCCATCCCCTTGTGCACATACCCATCTCTTTTCCATGTGGGAGTGCTTACAAGAAGAGCTTCTGCGCCATGTGTGTAGGCTGTGTTTGGGCAGTTTGTGAAGAGGATATTGGTAATTGCACTGCAGTCATGGAACTGAGACAGGATGTGGCCACATCCGTTCTCTCTGTCCCTACCACCACTGTTTTGCTCCCCAAAGCGTGTATGCCTTTGTGCACACTTCGTGTTTCATGCATTAATGCCTTTGCACTACCTAAATTTGAAAGTCCTAAATCTTAGACAGGTGTTTCCATCATTTCACCTGAGAGACTAATTCCCGAAATAATAAAACTCATTATTAGTGAGGTTTTTTTTCTTTATACTCAGCCTAAATTTTGCTTTTCCTAATTTAATCCCACTACTCTTCATTATCCTTCCTCCCCTACCTCTGGGCACCACACTAATTAATTCATCTCCCTCTTTGGTTTTTGCTTCTTACCCTTCAATATTGTAGTTCAATGTTAAAATGCACTCCTCTTTTCTTGTGTTTACTCAGCCCAACAGATATATTTGAGCTCCAGCAATCTTTTCTTGTAAAACTTTCTTCTGACTTCTTTTCAATGTTATTGTTCGTCAGGGAACAAACCCTCTGGTTTGTTTACAAATTGCTAGTATGAAAGTGTTCAGAACAAGATGCATTACCCCAGGTAAGTGTGTGAGTGACATTGTAAACTGGAATTTTAGATATCACTGCCTTTAAACCATTTTTGTTTGCTTTTTCTTGGGCTTTTGTTGTGGTTTTTTTTGTTTGTTTGTTTGTTTTGTTTTTTTATTTAAAGGCAGATTGATTGTAGTTTTTATGATCTCATATGAAATCATACCTGAGTCTGACACTCCTTAGATGTGCAAGGGAAGTCCTATTTAATAAGTGTTTAGGGCATAGCTGGTTTTAATAATTTGATTTTTGGAATGTGATATATATGTGGGTGTCCTGGCATGAACCTTTCAAAAGTCTTGGCTTTCATGTCTCTCCTTTTCCATCAGTGCTATTTCTGGAAAGATTTCTTAACATTTTGAGGCCCCTTCTTTACTATTCTACCCTTTGTTGGTTAAATAAGTAATCAGACTTGGTTCCTTAATGATATTCTATCTTACATTTGTACACAGCTATCACGTATGCCCTCCCTCATTTTTTTTTCCCCTGCTATTATCATCGGTGTCCTAGATATTACATACCAGTTGCAGGTAAACTTTAACAACTCACTAATGAAACAAATCCTTAGTTTGTCATTACTCATCTGAACTGTCACAAACCCATCATTTCTTCTCTTCCTTCCATGGGTATTAATAGAAAGGCTTGGACCCTACAAATGAATCTTTTGGCCTTAAAAATGAGACTTTACACCCTAAAAAGAGATATTTGGATGCTCCAAATAAACATGAAGAACATGAGTCTTTGAGCTGTGAGTGAGGAGATTTTACACTGAAATGGGGCTTTGTCCATATGCAGGAGGGTTTTGAGGTGAGGAGCAAAGCTTTGGGCTCTAAAAATTAGGATTTTGGCTGTAATAGAGAGCTTTTGAGGCTCAGAGGGGATCTTATAACTCTCAAAACTACCTGAAAGGAGATTGTAGCAAGGTGGGGTCAGTGTTTCCTCCCAAGTAACAAGTAACAGGATGAGAGGAAACTGCCTCAAGTTGTGCCAGGGTAGGTTTAGATTGGATATTTGGAAAAAGTCTTCACCGAAAGGGTGTTCAGGTATTGCCCACCTGAAAGGGTGCCCAGGGCAGTGGTGGAGGCGCCATCTCTGGGAGTGTTCAACAAAACGTGTGGATGTGGCACCTGGGGACATGATCTAGCGGTGAATGTGACAGTGCTGGGTTAATGATGATCTCAGAGGACTTTTTCAGCCTTAGTGGTTCTACCAAAAAGGGCACCTAGAATAACTTTTACATTTAAAAGTCTGCACTCCAGTTTCAAAGGGAGCACTGTACCATCACATATTACCAATCACCTTAAAAATAAGAAAAAGAGACCCAACCAAGCCCAAGTAGTAAAAAAACCCAAAAAACCCAACAAGACCATGTCACATTTGATGAGCAGATAAAGGCTGGAAAGAGCATTGTCATTTGGCAATATGGTATATTCAAAAAGTAGGAACGATATGCGCTTTTCCTGAATAGAATAAATAGTTTATTAGAGATGATGTCTGTTAGGATATGTTGGCCAACTCCGTCTGCAGAAAGACCTGTAAGTTATCACCTGAAAGTTCTCCAGGACTTAATATTTTGATAGAATGAATAACAGAAAATTAAACTGCTTTTCTGTCATCGGACAAAGAGGAAATCCTCTCTGGACCATTTTTCCATGATTGATTAGGAAGAAAGGCCAAGTTGTGTAAAAGCACTGATGGTACTACTTGGCCTGAGGAAAATTGCTGTAGGCCATTAATAAATGCTAAGCAGGAAAATTAAGAATAGTGAGTACTCTGCAAGAATGCTCTAAATTCATGCATTTTAAGTCTTTACCTTAGAGATTACAGAAGAGTCCTAATGGATGCAACAGGAAGTTTGAGTAAGCTCAAACTGGAGAACTGTCACAAATAACAGGCTACTGTTCACTTCAGAGTTAATAGACATGTGAAGTGGTTTTGCACTGTTTCTATTTAAATGGATCAGCAGTAGGACTAAATTATTAATAGTGAGAAATTTTATTCCTTATAAGAGTTTAATGAATTTAAGATCTCCTCACAGGTGGTCTATTAGTCTATTTTGAGATCCTTTCAAGGAAACCAACCCTACAGGAGGAGGGAGGCTGAGGTTGTCTTTTATGCACAGTCTCAGAGGAAAGTGTTGGCAAAGCTGGGATTAAACCTTATAAGTTTTCTTTGCTGTCTCATGTGCATCTTACAAAACTCTTTACAACTGTCTCCAGGAGGTAAAGAATTCATAGAACTCATTTAGACCAGAAAAACACTGTTAATTGGTGTAGTTAAGAAAACTAAAACAGGGAGTCCTGGCAAGTGAAATAAAAGTACTGAATGATAAGTATAAACTCTGCATTTTAAAATCCTGTGTAGTAAACCTGAGTTTCAAAGAGGAGATGCCCCCTTTTTCATGTTGCACGGTTGTAGGGAAACAATGATTTCTGGCCATGCACACTACTAGAAGTGCTATGAAAATTCCAAATTTATCCACTGAAAACATGTAGCAGTACACCTCATGCAAATTATAGCTATAGTGACTCATGAAAATAAAAATATAGCAGTAGTGATGGATGAACAGTTGCAGATATGTTCCCATGCATATGCTTTTGAATTGATAATGAGTTTATTGTGGCTACACGTCCTTGTGGTCCTTCTCCATTAATATTTGAATGCAGTGAGTTTCACAGCTGTCATTGTTTATGGAAAGTACTATTTAGATCAGTGTGAGACATTATAGTCTTGGAGGGAGGATGGTGTTCCATTAGCATTTGCCATCAGAAAGCAGGAGCGTGTCACGGCACGTTGCTGTTTTAGTTTAAACTAGACGAGCACAGAACTTTTTATTTTCTAGAAAGAATCAAGTGAACTGCTGAATGTAATGTTACACAATGAAAGGTTGGACTGGAATGCCGATGTTGTTCCTAGAAAAGTTTAAATATGTAAGTGTATGTGATGAACAGACATAAAACTTGGTATTTAAGTAGGCTGCTTTCTTGCATAATTGTGTCATTGAGTTCTGAAGTAGTGTTGCCATAGCACATTGCTATACGTTCTTTGCTAATATTATAAATGTGTGGTTTTTATAGCTCACATCATTCTAAAAAGATGTCTTGTTTTAAACTGGACATTTCTGGAAGGCTGAGCTTGAAGAAAATTGACTAAAATATCTGGTGAAATATTGGTGCTTATTCTTTTACAGACATGGCAGTAAATTTTTCTGATTTGTAAACACTTTTGAAGAACATTGAGTTTTGATTTGAACATTTGTTAGTAAAACAATAATTCTTTAGCGTTGATTTAATGGCTAGTTTAAATCGCTATATTTGACTGTTTTGCACATGAAAAATACTGTAGGTGTGTAACTGTTGTGAATGAACACATGGGAAGTACAAACGGTCTTGACTTATGAGTCTCTTCTTATGAGACCTATATTTCAAAAGTGCAGGAGTTGCACTAGTTCTCATCAGTCCATCTATAGTTTCTTGCCTTTTTTTTTTTGATACCTCTTGGTCTGACTTCCTAATCTATTGTTGCAAGAAAAGCCAATACACAAATCCCATGGACATCTCTATCCATACATTTATGGCTTCTAAATTGCTGTTCCTTAACTGATAACTTTTCTTTTCTTCAAACCACCCAGGCAGAGGTAATGCCAGTGGAAATCAAGAGTCATTCTTCCAATGTCATGAGTTAATACATTGCCATGAAACTTGTTTGGTAGTAGCAAGCCCCTCGGTGCTCAGAGGTGTAAGATCCTGCAGAAGTGTTGAGGCAGAGCAGGTGCTGCCACCTTTGAAACAAAATGATTAGAAGTGTCAGCTAGCTCTTTTCTTGACTGACTTAAACAATTGCTATCAAAATTATTATAGTCATGCTGAATTCAGTCATTTTGTGCTCTATATACTAACACCAGTGATGGGATAGAGGAGATGGTGTTTTATATGCAGTTGGAATCTGCTAGTCATTTGTCTCCCATGCTGTTATTTCCAGTAATATTCTTCATGTTGAAGCTTGTTGCAAATGTCTGAAGTACTACGGAGAGGGGAAGAAATTCTCATTGCAGCACTCTCCATGGTTTTTTTTTTTTTGAGTGACAGGTTGCTTAACTTCTCTCTGCTTCAGTGTTTCCCCATATGGTATAAATGAGTATTGTCTGTGTATCTTGGATTCTTCTATGGCTTGCATCACTGAAGTATCTGAGTGCCTCCCAGTCTTGGATGCATTTGATCTCACAGCGCCCCAGGATATGGGAGACGTATGGTTAATCCCATTTTACAGAATTTTAAAGAAATCGTGTGGTAGAGCAGATTTTCCAGGTTAGTGTTTGTTATGAGACATTTTTCTCTCTAACCACATATAATACCCAGAAAAGGTGGAGGATCCTGAAAGCAACATTTGCTTCTTTTATTATCCTCCTAATTGAAGGAGTCAATTGGGTATCTGAGTTTGCCAAATAACTACTGCTTCTCTCAGCCAAGGCAGGTCCTGCTTATATTATAACCAGGACAATCTTTCAGGAAATATGCCGTGACACTGACTACACCACTGGTATTTCTTAGTAAGCTGCAGGCATTTCTAATCAAATTAGAGCCGAGTGGCTAAAATGGCTCTTCACACAGAATCACAGAATGGGTCAGGTTGGAAGAGACCACAGTGGGGTCATCTGGTCCAGTATCCCTGCTCAAACAAAGCCATCCTAGAGCACATGCCACAGGATTGTGTCCAGATAGTTCTGGAATATCTCCAGTGAGTGAGACTCCATAGCCTCCAGTACAGTCACCAGCAGAGTAAAGAAGTTTGTCATATTCAGGCAGAACTTCCTGTGCACCGGTTTCTGGCTGTTGCCTCTTGTCCTATTGCTTGGTACCACCAAGAAGAGCCTGGCTTCATCCTCTTGGCACCCACCCTTTAGATATTTATGTACTTTGGTGAGGTCCTCTCTCAGTCATCTGTTCTCAAAACTGAACAGGCCCAGCTCCCTCAGCTATTTTCGTAAGACAGATGCCGCAGTCCCGAGTACCTCCAGTAACGGAGCCACTGCATTTCCTGGGCTAAAGTAGACCAAGACCAGGGAATGAACATGACCTTTCTTTGTATCTGGGATATGGTGCCCAGTGTAAGGATGGGAATATGACCAGGTTTTTGGTAATATTTAAAAGATACTCAGTCTTGTGTTCAACATTAGTTTGATAATAGCATATACCACAAGTAGAATAAAGTAAATGTCTTGAATTTGTTATGCAATACTGACATATTCTGCTGCACCAGAGGGTGTCACGTGTCAGTGTTACAAACCTACAGGAAAGATTGCTGTCTTTGTGGTTGAAGCTGATGCCTTTCTTTCCCAAATTATCTTGGGGGATGTGTACATGGGAATGAGCTTGCCCTCATTCTCATAGCAAGCTGTGAAACAGCTGGGAGGAAGAAGCCTCAAGGAAAGCAAGGGCTGTCCTGAGAAGTATTGGAGATGCTCCCAGTTTTGTGGGGAAACAGGATCCAACTCGAGCTGAGCCTTGCAGATCTATTTTTTGTCTTTAATCAGCAGATTACTAGGGTAAACACATTTGTTTCAGGGACACTGCAAGACAGGACAAAATTCTAGTGCTAGCTATGATCAAATGGCTTCCCAAAATCTGTGTACAAAATGGTCATTGGAAAGCAGAGTTCTTAATTCAGTATCACCAATGTCTTTTATTTCTTTAAAGCATGGGAATAATTCAGAACAACAGCCCTCCACATTTGTTCCTCTTTTCTTCAGCTCTCTGCCAGCTGTCTCATCAGGCAACAGGTACTGCGACTTGCTCTTTTTGGGACACGTGTACTTTTTGAAGATACCTATGCTTTCTTTCCGTGCTTCAGATTTGCCCTCAAAATTGCAATTGGTCAAACTATTTGCCTGCTTGGGGTATGCTTGCATTTGCAGGGGCTATTTGCTTTGTGTTAGTGCAGAACATTCTGATATATGAGTTTGTATAAACATGCTTCTTTTGTTTTGTGTTTTCTAAAGCCTAAGGGAGATTTGGAATTGCCCAGTATATAGTACTTAAGGCTTATGTCTGTTACTGTTGCATTGCCCAAAGTGTATCCAAAAAAAGTTCAGGGATTGCTATTTCTGTTCTTGCTCAGGGTGACACGCAAACACATCTGCGCCTTCTGTGGTGTCTGTGCGGGGTGATCCCAGGGCATGGAAGGATGAGTTTTTTCAAGGCCCCAATTTATTCTGGAGGCTTTTCAGTGTGTATGCTGTGAGCTGGTGCTCAGCCGTCATTTCTTCCCGCCTGCTAGAGCCAAGGACAAAGTCCTATCTCTCAATACATTAAACCTATCAATGTTTGACATAAGCAACCAAAAGATTGATGAATGGAATGTGAAGCAGCTGGTTTTTAGGGTGTGTTATTTTGTTATTGATAGGCCACCACTTTTTAAACAACAAAACCTGTTTCAAAGGTGTCTGTTCAGTGGTTATTTAAGGTATTTTAAAAAAGAAAAGCAAGTTCTGTCATGAACACCCATAGTGACTTGTCCTGTGAATGACTAGTTCTGTGCAAATACATAGATTTCCCTCATTAATTGCTTCTAATGGAAGTACTAGAAGGAGATTTGATACATGCATTTTCAGTAGTTTTATAAAAACATCTTTTCAGCAACAGTTAGAGCATTTGAAAGTCAGGTATCCAGTGTTCTGCTCTGAAGCATGACAGGACACTTGTCAGTATTTACCTGGGATTATAGCCAGAGCTCTGGGCATGGAAGGATTATTCTTAGATGCTGTAGAGTTTCTCTGTTGATCTGGATCCTACTGCTTACTCTGCAGAAATGAATACTTGACCACCTTCTAAGTGTCTGCAACTGGTTCCCCTCTTTCTAACTCGTGCTCTCACTTGTGTTATTTCCTCTGCCTCCTTTTACAGAGAAGGCAGCCCGCTTCAGCTGAAATTCTGCAAAAATCTCCTTTCCTTCATAAAAGGCCTTCTTAAATCACAGCCTAGGGGTTTTTTTATACCTGGAATGGTGTTTTCAGCCATCTGCCTTTTTATAAACCTTATATTTTCTAATGATTTTTATGTTCTGTTTTTATCTGAAGTAGTGCAAAGGGCTGAAATTGTGGGACTACTGATGAACATATCAGAGGAGGCTGTTCTTGACTATCAAATTTCTTTAAATATCTGCTCTTACAACTGGCAATAATTAATAATTAGGAAGGAGAAAATCTATTTTCTAATTATTTATTTGGCAGGAAGCTTTTTCTAGGCAAATAAGTAAATACCAAAGGAACAGTGGGTTGAAAAATATTGTGCAAAGTTTATAAACAAATTATGTTAAGATAAAAAAAAAAAAATCCAGAGTGTGGGCTCTTGGCTCTTGATTAATGTATTTTTCTGGTGTTTTGCTGGACAGGATCACTCAGTTACACCATGCTGAGTATAAAACCCTTCTAAGGCTTCGTGCATCTGTTTCTGGAGCTCTTTCACCCAAGATATGTTTTTATTTAAAAATCTTGATGTGTATCAGTAAGTGCAATGGGCAAGTAGGTCTTGGCATAACATTAAGGTCTTTGGAAATATACCAGAGAAGATTTTGGTCCCAGCATCTCTTCTCTTGCAGATGACCACCCAAGTGCAGTAGCAGTGTATTCATAAGCATGGATGTTTGTTTTCATCTGTTTTTTAGGGTAAGCTCAGCACTTGTTGAACTCACATATCTACTGTGTGACAGATGGGGCAAAAGCTCTGTATTTAAAAATGGTGTAGGACATGAAGAAAGATTACATCCTGGTTCATAACACAGGGCAAACCAAATCCTGTTCTCTAACATTTCAAGAGAAAGAGAGTTGTTGCTTTTTTTAAAGTTCCAGAACTATTATTTGAAACTTACACATAGTTGTGGCCCTTAGAATCATCAGACATGGAGTTCATATGCAAAGATTTCTATATAGTTTTGCTTTAATCCACAGATTTTGTATTTTGTCTCTAGATTCTAGAGTGCAACAAGAACCCACATTGTGTCAAAAATAATCAGGATTAAACCTCAGGGAAAGAAGAGACTCCAGTGACTAAATCAGGATGCCATAATTACATATGGCAAATACATATGTGTAGTAGGTTTTTGGTTTTGGAATGCAGAATCTGGTGGCAAGTATAACACAGTGGTTATTTATCAGTGCTAGCTCCAAATACTCTGTTAGACTTACATCCCACATTAAAGTAACTTGTAGATTTGCATTTTCAGTGTGTTTTGAGTGTTTGTTTCAGTTCTTTAACAGTGCAGTGATTCAGCTATCCTGAAATAACACATGGATAACAGCTGTAGGAAATCATGCAAAAATTTTATTAAGCACTAGACTCTGAAATTGCCTTTTTCCACTACAAATGCACTGACATCTGGGTCATATCTTCTGGTTAATTCCAATGTGCCTGACAGTGTAACACACGAACAAACAAGGAAAACAACACAGAATGCACAAAAGAAGGAAATAGCAAATCAGTGTTCCTTGTGTTTCAGATAATGTACTCCAGAATATCTTTCAGATTTTCCTACTAAATCAATCTGAAGTTCTGAATTCTAGAGGGGATGACTACAGACAGTCACTATGACAGAGCTGGCTACCGCTATAATGAAGTTCTGAGATTTGTTATTTTCTACCAGTCAAAATTACAGAAAGCTGTGTCCAGAAGGTAGAAGCAGGTGTCCTCCACAGGTCCTGTTACTGAGCAGTGAAAAGAAAAGGGATCAGAAACCATTCTCAAGTTTTCTGCAGGCTTTTACAGTGAGAGATGGTCATAATTTCAAGCAGACTATAACAGACAGCAACAGAAGTGCCAGCTGTGTAATGATTGACTGTCTGGATAGCCTAAAATTTATATCTATGCAATTTTCTTTTTCTTTGTAAAATTGAGATTTGTATATCCACATCAGGCATAAGTTTTTGAATACTAGTCTGTCTTTTAATTCACAGAGGTTAACATGAGAAAAATGTCAGGGTCCTTAGAAGTGAAAAAATACTGCAATAAAATATGCAGTCTTTCTTTAGCTGGTAGTTTAATATGTATAATGTTTCATTTGTTACAAAACATATTTATTACAGACTTCAAATTATCAATGATAGCTCGGTAGTATAAACCTGTGGTGAGAGATATTCCTTGTAATATTAGCATAAATTCTTCAGTTCCAAGTGAGATTAAAATGAGGCTAGATAAAAATAATACCTATAGAAGACAGGGCTGGGAATAATTTATCTGGTCCATCTACCTGATCTCAAGGCAGGCTTATTTATTTTCTGCAGTTATTCCTACATCCTGTCCCCAGAGACTTCCATGACTGGGATTCCTAAACATTACTAGACAATGCATACTATACTTACTCACAGCGTTTTGGGGGTTTTTTGACACTTGATCTATTTTTCTTGCTAGTGTTTTAGGCTACTGTTCCCAATGAACATGGAAAAATAGTTTTATCATTATACATTGCAGCAACTGTTAATTTGCCAGATGACTGTTATTCTGTCTCTCCTCTGCTTTGTCCAGCAACTGGACCCTGATTTTTTCTGTCTTTCCTCTTAGCTCATACTGTCTAAGCTTGTAATTATTTTTCTGTTCTACTCTGGACTTAACCAGTTGGTCATGAAATGTGGCTTTCAGAAAAAGGGCACAAACCTCCAAACTGAATCGTGGAAATATTCTTGTAGTTGCTGTTTGCACCACCTTCCTGATTGTTCATTGCAGTGAGATCTGCTCTTCGGTGCTCTGATGGCATTGGTCACTTTGCTAGCACCATTAAGTCCAGCATGTGTTTTTCAAAGCTGTTGCCAGGCAGTCATTCCCCTGCTTAGCTAAAAGTATGTCCCTAGTATGACCTAAGCATCATATTAGATTACTTTTGTTGCAAAACCTCTTCTTACCCCTTTTTTTTATTCTTGCTATTTATATGGCAAAGTCAACAAAGGAAGAAGAGAGGGAGTGAGTAAAGACCCATATGAGCAAGTTACCGCAAAGCAGCTTGTTGTTCTTGCACATTCTTGCATGTTCCTCAGGGAATGTTCAGGTCCACACGCATCTCAGGACGTTGGGGTAAAAGCATGCTTTTTACCAGAGAGATTATTTTCAGTAAAGGACCAACTAGCTGCGTTGAAGTTTTATGGAGTGAGAACTTGCAAAGGGGTAGCAAAACAGATGACAGATAGTAATGTGTTCCTGTATTGCTACTTTAGTTTCATCCTGAATGATAAGAATAAATAACCACATTTAAATATGAAGGCCTTTATAAGCATACCTTATAATGGAGTGGAAAAGTCTCCTAACTGAAACTAGAAATTGTAATGCTGAATTTAAAATTGTGAATAATTTTTATTCTTTCTATTTATTAGTGATACTTTTTGAGCCAACTGACTTCAGAACACTTAGAAATTTTCTGGCAGTAAGGAAATAGACTCTTTCTATTTTTAATAATCCAGTTGAAATTTTTAGACATCCAGTTAAAATTACTTGGAGATGAATACATAGTCATGTTCTAGAAAGTCATATTTGAGCTAAATCTCATTTTAAGGATATTTTTTCCTTATGTGCAAAAGAAATTCATAACCCTTTTTAAAAAGGGTGAGAGGGGAAAGGGAGAAGAGACATCCACTTGACTACCCCGAAGCTCCATACAGTAAAATTGCAGGGATGGCTACAGACAGATCTTCCCACACAAGACACATTTACATGTTCCCTGTATGCACAAAGGCTATTTCAAGTGAGGAAAGGAATTTGGTTTTGAGCACTTGATGTGATCTCTAAAGAGGCTTCATATCTCTGCTCAAAGTCCTACTTTGCAGATTTTTTCAGTGAAAAATATTTTTTGGTACTTGTAATGCCACCAGGTTCAGCTGCCTGCAAGCTTCTTCTCACAATAGGTAACTCAGAAGTGCTCATGAAACTCATCAGTTCTACTCATACTCCATATTTCATGGTGTCAGTGCACACACAGACATTCTGGAAATGCCATTATTTTCTGCCCATGTGTGGGTTTAATGGGATTTCTGAATAGTTCAAGAGCTCATTTTTTCCAGCATACTGAGAGAAACATGTACTCGTTCACACAGTGGCTCTGGATTTCTTAACCCGAGCTTTTGCATTTGTTCATCATCTATGGATGTGCAGTATGAAGCATTGGACAGTATCTATGGAGAGAATAAGAATATCCTTTAATCGAGTAAAACGTCAATAAAACACATTTTTAAAATGAGCCTGAAGGCACGAGCTATTTTTCATAAGTTCAGCTCTTTCTTTTTCAGTCTTCTTTTCTCTCCAGTCAGGTTTTGTTATTAAGCACTGTGGCTTTTAATCAAAGCCCACAGTTACCCAGAGTACATTTTTATGCTGGCTCTGCCCCAAGTGCAGGCTGCCGAGGCTGCACATCGACAGAGAGCCCAGAGAAGCGTTCCTCAACTTGGACCTTTTGTCCCAGCTTGCTTCCTGTTGACCGGCAAGTGGCCCTTTGCCTGGCTTCTTGTCAGGTTGTTCACACAGAAGAGAGTTCAATGTTTCTAAGGGCAGCGAAATCTTGAAGCAGATTAAAACTAGTTTGTGATGCTCTTGGAGCAGGAATACCAGCTTTTCTCTTTGTGGGTTTGCTAAAGGGCAAAGGCCACAAGGATGAGATAGAGTGGTTTGGTATGCTGGGGTGTAATTACACTCCTGCTAGGGAAGAACAGCACAAGATATTTACTGGCTGACTGTTCTCCTTAATGGCAGTGTTGAATCTCTGACCATGTGTAAAGCCTCGTGAAAATGTACTATTACTTGTTAGAATACAATTTTAATACAGTTGCTGCAGCTCTGTTACAATATGTCCAGCCTAAGCATGGCCTTCAGTAGCTGGAGGAAAGAACTGTATTTGGATATGTCCTTTAGTGCAAAGCCTGTAGTATGATATGTTTGTCATATTATCTGTAACATCTCACTGTCTCGCTCTTTCCCTCTGCTACATGCATGTATCAATATATGCTTATATGCACATATGAATATGTATAATAACTTTAGTGTGTATCACAGGAATAGGTATTTAGCTGTAGCTGTAGCAGTGCAGTGGTCAAACAGGGAACCCTGAAAAAGTCATTGGTGCCCCAAAGGTTTTTTCTTCCAGCTATGAGAGCTGGACTGCAGAAAGTCATTGCTACTCCCTGGGAGCATTATAGGCTTTGCCTTGCTGTCTTAGTGCTTATGGCAGGGAGGAAAAGTATTGTAGTGAAAACCTCTCTGCTCAGGTGATCCTGTGTGTATCCAATCCTTCAGTCACACCAGTATTTTACTGCTGTCCTGATCTACTGGGAATTGGTATGAATAGGAGATTCCTTAACTACCTGGCCTGAAGGATGATTCAAGAGAGTAAAATGAAGGCTTACATAAATAAAGAAAAGGAAGATGAGGCTGGCCATCCAAACCCCACTTTTGATGAGCAGGCTTGTGTCACAGGCTGCCAAGGGCAGTGGCTGGGCATTGCTGTGGATCACCTCACTGAACACAGCAGGGCGTGGGACACAAATGCCTGTTTATACAGGCAGGGTGGGAAGAATTAAGCCTTCATTTTCCATGCCAAGAGCTCAGTGTGCTGAATAAAGATCAATCTAGGTCCAAAAGATGTTGAAGAGCTTTTTGTGTATCTCTGTGTGTGATTCTGAAGAATGAAAGCTTAACTTTTTCAGTAACTTTTGAGGATACATCCAGGTTAAATTTGGTAGGAAGGAGCATGCTTGTATGAGGTTTTAATAGGAAGCTGGCTTAGAGCAATACAGAAGTAGGTTATGAGTCCTAGTGTGTGCCTCTCTCTCATTCCTCATTTCTGTGTCTGTGTTCCTGAGGGACTCCTTCATATCACGAAGCCCATTTGACTTATGACCTAAGACAGATTTCTTTTCCCAGCTCAACAGAGGTGAAAGGCTAGGGCAGTGTCCCACAACCAACCTAGCTTCCACATTTTTTTCCAATATGAAACATTTCAGTACTTGCAGATAATTTTTGACTGTCAACACACTGCTTCTAATGGCTGGAGGATAAGGGGGAATTGTGAGGTTAATTAAACATTTGCAAAAAAAAATTATAAATAGTTACTAATACTAAACATTTTTAAAAATTAAGGGGAAAAAGTCTGGTAATATTTCTAATTGGAGAATGTCATTAATTGTTCCTATCATTTATCAATATAATTTAATTTATTGCTGGCATTTTTCCACTCTATACATTCCTGGTATTGTTGTATTTTTTAATAGCATAGCTTTCAAACTATCATAAAAGAAGAGAAGTAATGCTTTATACTTATAGGAACAAACATTGTTAAATATGGAAAATTAAAATTTCCTAACTTTTTTCTTTTGTTTTTTTTTTTTTAAATTGTGTGTTTGTTCAAAAAAACTTTTCCACTTTGCAAAATGCTTTAATGTTAATAAACAGCTGAGCTTTTTATACGTGGAAAATTATCCCTCTCCCAGATGTTAGGACTCAAGAACCATCTTATTTTTGGAGCCAGACCACTTATCCGTGCATTTATGTTTCTGATTTTCATGTCATCTTTATGGTTTTGGCATGGGCAGACAGACAAATTAGCATCCTTTAATCCATTTTTTCCCTCGGCTTCCAAGGTTTTAGGTGCTTGAGAATCTCTTTGAAACCTACATCTTGGTCTGTAAAGTTACGCAGCTTATGGATCACATATAGTAAAAAGGACCAAATTGCCCTAGAAATACATAGAGGTTAAAAAAAGAGAGGATTGGATTGCAAATGGAAGACAAAAGAAAGCAATATACAAGCTTACTGGAAACTTTTTTTGCTTTGGGCAAGACCAGTGGGCACCAGTGGTGGCTACAAACTGAGAACGGGGAGGGACTGTTCAGAGTTTGAGTATTAGAGGGCTTTTTCACATTTGTCCTTTTTTGAAGGACTACAAAGGAAACACGATGATATCACAAGTGAATGCAGCCTTTAGCTCAGCCACTCTGTCACAGTATTGAAAGGTTGGTATGAAATGGATGAGCAAAGCATACTCACGCTGCTGGCATGAGGGGCACCAGGAGTACAAAGCTACCGGCTCCCAAGTGGCCGAAAGGATAAACACTCAATTTGCACACACAAAGACAATGTTTCCTTGACAAGATGAGCTGAATTACTCCCAGGGAAAATTCCACATGCCCTTAGAAAAGAAATAAAAATCTATATACTGTTTCAAAATACATTTTTATTCCCTGCTTTCAGTGGCTTCTGTAAGCTCCATGTCTGCTGCCTTGCTTCCAAGTCCAAGCAGCAATGATACATTAAATAGCTGTGTTTTTTAAAAAACAATCTGTTTTCTTTTTGACTTCAGCGAAATATTGAAGAATCCATTGGCAAGTGTGCTAAGTTAGTTGTTTTTTATTGCATGTCATTGATGAAGAAATATGCAGTACAGATGTGTAGTTGAGTGCTCAGGGAGACAACTTTAGGTGATAGGATGTTGATCACATTGCTTGGCCTTTTGGGCCAGTTCAAAACACCTGTACAACTCAGCTGAGCTGTTTTTTACTGGTTGGATAGCAAAGCCTATGTGTCAATACAGAGTTTGAACTAATGAAAGGACTATTTTCTTTGCTATCATGAAAAAGCCAAGAATGTGGACCATTCCCATGCATAAATGTTCTTGTCTGTAAATGTTTCTGTTAAAAATAGGTATAGTTACAAATAGCCATCAGAAAGAGAACACCCTCAGACTCAAGCCCCCAAATCTGCAACATTTTTTTAATCCAAATAGTCTCTTTTTTTGCCAGTTATTTTATCTTTGGAAGTTGAGTATAAGCAAGCAGTGTCAGCTGGAACAACACTTCCATGAATTTTTTAATGTTAGAAATAAGCTTTTGCCTAGTACTTTCCTATGTCCTTTTGGAGTGCTGTTTCAGTAGGTTTTTTTTCCCTTTGAGATCCAACTTTTCTGTCAGCTGCAATCAACAGTGAATTAATACTCTTGGATGAAACAGGGATTTCCCATCTGTTAAGTCTTTTTGAGGATTTCTTTACCTACTCTGGATTGGGATGAACCCAAGATTTTAAAAAATGGAAGCAGGGCAGAAGAGAGTGGGGGAAGAAACAGAAGCTTTTTCAAATCTGAAGAAAGGCATATATGTGCAAACATATGTTTTTCAACTATCTGTTTGTCTAGTAAAAGGTATTTTGTCTGTACCTGCATTTCTCTTGTCCTTAGCTTGGCACTGTTAATAGCACCCATAGAAAGAAATGTCCCATCCAGACAGCTGGCTGAGAGGTGAAAAGCTCAGGCTGGAGCTCTGAGTCTGAATCAGCACCCAGCCTGACCCCTTCCACCCCCTCTGAGGGTGTCCTGACCCTCAGGCTGCTCTGCCTCCCTTAGGTCTGTCACAACTTTTAGAAATTACGATGTGGAGGTGAAAGGTCTATGGAAACCACGATATTGTTTTGTGTTAATTTAAATGGATTGGTGTATTTTTCAGAGGAGAAATATTTGTTTGGCAACTTCCCAGCCCATTCTGCTCCTGAGCCTACAGTATTTGTATCTGCTTTAGAAACAAGTTGGAGAAAAAAGTATTAATGCCTTGGAGAGTCGAAGTGTTGGGTTATGTAGCCCAAGAGAGGGAAGGCGCCTGTGTCCAGGACTGCTCAGCTGCTGCACTTGGTCAGAGGAAAGCCCAAAGTAGTTAGGCATAGTTTGTACTGTCAGTATGGCTGTAAGACTAGAAATAATTAGAGCAGTAACAAGTTCACGAGTCTGGCCTAGAAGCCTAGAAGTTAAATTTAAACAGAAGAAGTAAGCATCCAACTTTCAGACATGAATTGACCAACAGCACACAGATGAAACTGTGTGGGGCATTACAAGATATTGACTTCTATGTGGGAAGTAGAAGTCAAACCTTGCAGGCAGAAGCATGTAAGAAGAGGTCATAGTAAGATGTGGGAAAGCCTTTGATTTAGAAATGAAATAGCTACAGTAAGTAGTATAAACACTGTAAGACATAAGGTTTATGACTGATAAGAGGATTAAAACATTTCTCTGACATTACACGTTATGCACCTCCCATTGTCCTCCCTCAGATAAAAGTCTGTCTTTAAGCCGAGACATTTTGGTGGTTACCAGATGAACATTAAGAGGAACATGCTGCCAAATGTTAACTCTAAATTAAGATGTTTGTATATTAAGTGATTATCTCTTTAGGCGTATGCCCCCAAATGAATATCTGTAGAGAATCTTTTATAAATAATTCTTTTAGAAAATTATAATGATAAAGTGACTTGTAAGGAAGAGAGGACAAAGACTCATTCCCTGTTGTGATAACTTATTTATTCTGAATCCTATAAACAAATGGTGTTATAATAAATTCTCTTGCATACCAACATACAGATTCCACCTTCAACACACAGATTTGACCAAGTTTTTCTTTCTTTCTATTTTTGCTACATCTATAGAAAAAGCCTGCTAATTCTTACTGTTTATCTAGAAAAGTCATCACAGTATCATAGTTAAAGCTGTATATAAATGGATCATTAACTGGGGTTTCCAGAGAATGGATTTAAAAAAATTTATTCCAAGTTGTCTTTCACATCCTTCTGTGCAAAGCAGAATACTTTGTTGTGGTTGATCTGTCTCTATAAACCACTGCATATTGTGTAATACCTCTGCTTTCTTTGGATCTAAGTCATTAGGCTTTCTGAGAATACCTTGGATGAAATGTTGAAGTGAAGCATTCCCACAGCCTATATGAGTGCTTCAGATTTTCCTGGGGTGAAGGTATGGTAGGGTAGCAGTTATCTATTCCAGCAGTCCTCTCAAAACTTATCCAGTACTTTTGCAGTACCTCATGCCAATGCTGTCAGAGACGTCTCCCTTCTGATATAAAAGAGCTATCAAAGGTCTCCTGAGTGACTTCTAGCCTGACATATCATGGCCACAAGATTCTGTGATGTGCCACTGCCCCATTTAATTTTCTATAAATAAGTGGGAACATAAAAATGTCCTTAAGATTGAGATAAAGCTACTTTTTCTAATAGTATCTTAGATGCGCATTTTTAAAACCCAGGGTTTCTAGAACTGAAGACATAAACCCTCAGAATCCAATTTTAGCTGCATCACTCTAAATCAGAATAATCTCTCATATCCTCTGTGTTCTCCAGGTATATATTAAGACCAGAATCTGGTCAGTAGATTTCAATTTGAAATCTTCAGCCTGGTGACAATTTAATTGCAGGTAGATAAGCTCTGATTATCCATCAAGCTTCATGCAGAGATCCACAATTTTCATCACTTTTGCTAAGATATCTGCTCACACTCCGTGTCATTGTCTAGACTCTGTGAACAGTTATAATACAAATAACATGTTAATTAATACTGTTAAAAAAAGAAGGGGTGACAAATTTGCTGCCTCAAATGAAAATAATTTAAGGGCCATAAAAGCTCAAAATTGCCATCAAACTTAAGTGCATAAGTAACCACAACAGTTGTGTTTAGATAACCATAGTGATGAAATTGCAAAGCTAAATGTGGCAGGTTAACGCAGTCTATGTAAATGGTAAAATAACGTCATATTTTACTTGTATGGTTGATGGTAATGCACAAATTTTGGCAATTTCCAGAATGCTTTTTATGATCAGAAAATGTGTTTTGCCTGTCTTACTAGTTGCACAAGATGACTTTAAAGTGCTTCTAGTCTAGTGCAATAACATTAGTCCTTTGTGTAGTACAATGTCCTACAGCGAGCGTAATGACAGTGTAGTTATCATAGCTGTTAACAAATGGGCCTTAATGGTTGCTTCAGTCTTTATGACTCAGGCGAGACCCTTTAAAAATTGTACTGTAAACTCATTAGATGTAATTTGAATTTGGAAGTTCCAGAAATAGATGCTAGTGAATGGACTTTGTTGATAGCCATAGAACAAAACGATTAATCCCTAGTTTATATATCCTGGTGGGTTGGTTTTTTGTTTGTTGATCCCTCACTTGTTCGTATTTCTTTATCTGATGATTGGTTATAGTATTGTGGGTTTGTTTTGTTTGTTTGGCATTTTTTTTAAGTGAGGCAGTTAAATATCTACTTTTTTTTTTTTGTGTCAGTTCAGGTTTGGGGAGCTTAAAACCTGATTTTCATATCTGCTTCCTACCATCCCTCGTCTGTCCTGATAAGTTGTGCTTTTTCACAGATGTGAGGCAGACTGGTATAAACAGCTGTCCTCCTAGTGAAAAATCGAAGCATTAGATCAGTGTTGATGTCATTTTTATTTATTTTTTTCTCTTGGATGCTAGTAAATAGTGGTTGAAGTTCATGTGAACAAGGATGTTTAGAACAGTATGTCTTAACTGCCTGACTCTCAACATGAGGCGATGTGTAATTCGCATAAATCTTCTGCAGAAGTTTCTGGATCACATACGAAATGAAGTGCTGGCCTTGTAGCACAGAGACGCTGATTGAAGTCCAGCTTGCAGTTCCACACAGACTTCTTTTTTTCTAGGACAGAGCTCTTTCCAAAATCAAAAGTGAGTAGTTAGATGATGTTTGGCTCATCAGCTGTTCAGTCTTATGATAGAAAGCATTTGCTGTTCTTCTGAATGGAGTTGCTCAGCAGAGTCACCCAGCTTTGATAGCAACCAAAAGCATCCCTTGGCCAAGGCCATTAAAATATTCTCTGTGTAGCATGCAGGGGATCGCTGGGATGAGCTGGGTACAGGCCCACAAGCCAAGGGCTGGGTGTGAGCTACTAACCAGGCAAAACAAAATCAAATTCAGATTTGGAGCACTGTATGAGTGAAAGCCAGTAATGTCTCCTGCTTCTGCAGTGATTTATGACACTTCCTCAAATATGAAACATCTGGGAAGAGAGATCGATAAAGTCCCTTTGAGAGAGTGCACACAACAGGATGGCACAGAAAGTCAGTACGTATGAAAACTGCCAAAATCTTGTAGAAGTTCTTTTTAGCTCTAAAAAAGCAAACAAATAAATAAATGTTGCTTCCTCTCTTCTTAGCCAAACATTGGGTAATGCTCCTGATGGATAAGTTCATTACTTTATTTTTCCCAGATAATGAGTCTCACTTGGGTTAATCCTATTGCTAAGAAACCTGCCAAATTAGAGCCCCAGCGCCTGCCTGTTCTGTTATGTCATTACTTCTGCACACCCATTGTTTTACCACATAGTACATTTTATTTGGTGTAGTGAGCCTTTCTGTTATGATACTTGCTGATATGAAACATATGATATTGTGACTAGTCCACGTTTTCTGTCATATTTCGCTAGCATAACCTTGCAAGTGGTATGAAAGGCTTTTACACCTGTCAGAAAGGCTTACTTAACTCATATGTTAGAGCTACTGCAAAACCGTCTTGCAGAAATGAGCTGCAAATTCAAAGCAGCATATTGAATTCTGTAATTTATTTGTTCACATCACAGGTCAATTAATTTATTTCACAGTGATGTAATATTTAATGTTTGAAAAAAATAGATAAAGCAGGGATGAGAAGCTGTTCTCTGTTCAGCTGAGCAAAACAGCAAATGTTTCTCCTGTTTGCAGCAAATACAATGCATGTCATATGCATAATACTACCCAGTGAATAATAGGCATGCCTGCTGAAATGGTTTGGACTGTATTGTTTTTCCTGTCAACAGAACATTCCTTAACATTCCTTATTAAAAGGCACAGTACAACTAAACAAACAAATAACTCTTTTCCAGACAGGAAAAATAAATGACCTTTCTGGGCCTCCCAAGCTGAAATTGTCATGCATATTTTATTCATAGTTCATTGACACATGAAATATATCTCCTGTTTTGCTTTCTATGAGGTCTTGCAATGTGGGGCCCAAGCTTAATGCAAGCCTTTCGTCTATAGTATGGAAATAATCAATTGTTATCACAATGTCCTATTTTTTTGTCATCTTTTAAAATAGCACTTGAAAGAGGTAGCGTTATGTGCTTAGTCAGGTTCGTTTATTCCTGTTCCTCAAACCTCATCTTTTGCCAAACCCAAACACTAAAAAATAAAACCACCAGCAAATCACAAATTATTAGGAAAATAAACTCTTGAGTTTGACTTTTAGATGAGTCACCAATACCAAGAAATCTCAGATGAAGGAACTACCAACAGTAGAAACCCAGGGTTTGTTTTTAAAGCAAGAAAAACCCAGAAATGCTTGTAGGTCCAGTGATATATCCAGTGGAGTATAGACAATAATAGAGTAAGGGCAATAAATGTGTGTAGATTATGTATTTTAGCTGGAATACATGCTGTGATCTCAAATAGTAACTCACTCTTGGACACATTCCTGGCCTAGTCTCGATGCATTTTCTCTATCAGGACCCATAGATTATCTCATCCTGAAGAAAATATATGACAAAGGAGAAATACCCTTATATGTTCCTCAGCTGCCTGGTGGTTGATGGTAAGGTTTTGTTCTTAGCAAATGAACTAGGTATTTTCATCCTGTTTTTAAGATAAATTACAGGGGCAATTACAACAAATCTATGTTTTAAGGGTATTGTTCTATACCTATTTGTTAAGGTGAAGAGTACATGTATTGATTGCAGTCTTAAGTGTTGGATTTGACAGCCAGATTTTGGGTTTGTTTGAATGAGTAAGTACTTAACAGCTTGCTGATAGGTCTTTATGAATTTCCTTCTTAACATTCATGCTAGTGCCAATATATATGAATTCTATCACGTTTTCTGCTTTACAAATTCATTTGTGATTTGTGTTTTTTGTTAACTTATCATTTGCAGCATCTTGTTTGTGTTATCATTACTGCGTATAAGTTTTGAGGCATGTATGAGATAGCTGAACCTTGGTCTCATGATAAAAGGGTACACTGATTTTAGACAGTATCCATTTATTCATTCTTCATGCCAAAATCTGCGGCAGTATCCTGCAGAAGACAAACAACATATTTTGCTCCCAGGCCTTTATTGCTTCACTTTGAAAGCTCATGTTATGGCTTGTCATTATTTTTCATGGAGTCCATGGCTTATTAAGATGCCGAGGTGCTACAAGTGAGCAAAGTGAACAACAGCCTGGACAATAATAGTGGTCACCCTGATGTGTATGTTACTCAAGGCAGAGTCCTGGGAACCTGCTTGTTTTTTTGGTGTTGTGGCCAGCAAGATGTTGACATGGGCTGGAAGGTACCTACTACTGGGATAAGGTGAAGTGTAAGAGGACTATTTTGCCATTGTCTTTCAAGACCTTAAGAACAAATTTATGTTGTTCTCCTCTGGTGACAAGAACAATCCAGCCATGGCCTCCTGTGTCTGCAACAACAAAGGTCTGTTTTGCTTCTGATCAACCTTCAGATGCCTCTGTTAGTGTTTAAGTGAGCAGTGATGGAGGCTGTCAGATGCCATCAAAAACTGATTAAGTTAATGAGCTTGTTTTGCCACTTGATGCGCTTCTCAGTAACTGTTCTGAAGGTGAAAATATGGTAGGCACATGATCTTTTGGACTCTGAAATCCAGTCTGCTCTTCTCTTCGCTATGCTAATATGGGTCATCTATTTTCCCTGTCACCAATAATCAGACTCAGTTAGATCACCTTTGATGTACATACAGTTTTCCTGCCTTTTTCTTTGAGTTCATTTTGGAGAAATTAACATTTGGTTTGCCTTATTTTCTTTCTGGTAATGGTATCCCTGTTTATGCAGGCTTTCAGATGAGCCTCACTGGAACTATTTGAAGGTGTAGCTGCTGCATTGCCTTTCAGTTGTCATATAGACAAAATTGTGGTGTGTCAGCTCCTGAGATCTGATCTAGGAACACTGAAGCCTGCTCTTTTTGTCAGCCTAGATTTCTCTAGTGGTATCAAATCTTCTGTTGGATCCTCCAGCCATCTGCTAGCTATTCCTTTTCCTAAAAGAGTGAGAGCATCAGGTTTTTCTGAGCTAGATTTGTAGTTGTACCTATCAGGAATTACACTGCTCGTGATGTTAGTTCCTCAGACATCCTGGGAAGGTGGTCTAACACATGGATACATTTCAGGTCATATGGTGGCACTGATTTTGGGAAATAGTGCTCTGGTGATCAGTTTGGTTTTCTACTGAGTAGGCAGTGGTTATCAGTGTCTGACTTGCCTGTAGTTTTCTCTACTTAGTTGTCAATATCCCCATTATGCTGAAGTTTCCCATTTTCCCATTCTCTTTTGTGGGAATTTGCCAGTAAAAAAGCATGTAGATTTAATCTTTGATCTCATCATCATAGTCATCTTCTAGCTAGTAACATTCAGTAATTGTTATTTTCACATGTTTTGAAACCTACCTTGGAGCAATCAGTTGCTAATAAGTTCCTTCAAGATGAGAAATCTTCTTTTAGAAGTCCTAATTAATGATGCTTCCTGTGTGTGGTAACCATCTTCTCTCTTCAACTAAATTGTGCTTTTATTTTCATTTTTCAGTGGCTGCCTGCTTCTCATTATTAACTATTGCTTATTCCAGGAAGAGTAATTACTCCAGGATGAGATTCTGTTTGTTGACTCCTCTCAAAAAAAAAAAAACCAAACCTTTTCTTTCGCCATTTGCTGATGCAGCCATGGTCTAAATGTTCCAAACTTTCATTTCAGAAGTTGTTGTTCATCCTCACAAATGTTACTTCTTAGCTTTCAACAATAGTCCATGCTTGCCAGTATAGAGTCTGTTACTTCGGTGCCACGCATCAATCTTTCTGTGTCCCTGACCACGTTAACTTTTCTTAGATAGCCAGAAAGGCCCTTTTAAATTGTAATCTATCCCTTCTATCTGTGTAATTCAGCTTCCATGAATGGGAGTGAAAGCGTAGTAGTCTTACAGTCTTTCTGTAGCACCAAGACCCAAGTCCCAAGGAAAGGATCTATTTAAATATTTTAAATAGAAATAATGATTTCTATTTAAATCCCATTTTAAAAGAAATGTGTATGATACGTGTTATATATGTTTGTATGTATATGAATGCATATACTTAGCTAAAACAGACTGTGCAAATGCAAGGTTTAGAGATTAGTTTTATTAAGAGAAATTTTTGGCCATGAGTACTCTCATATGTGTTTATTTTTGTGAAAAAACAAAAAAAAACCCCTTTTCATTTGCTTGCATTGAGGGAGTTTTTTATTGTGGGTCTGATTAACCAGAGCACCTAAATGCTGGTTTTACACTAAGCATGTGCTTAAGGACTACTGCTTTTGGGAATCCTGGATCCATGAAAAGAAGCTGATCAGACAGTATTTTGAGCCACAAGGAGCTTTCTGTAAAATAAGCTGACAACAGCTCCTTAACCAGTTGAAGACTGGAAGTACAAGTCTGCATAATCAGCAATGGTCCTGCTGCCAATAAGTGAGGCTGGATATTCAATCTGCCAGCTGGCATCTTCCCTTTCCCTCTGATTTTTGATTATTTTTACAACAATAACAATAAAACGTTGTGTTACTGTAATGCTTTGCTTCTGAGAAGCTTACAGTGCTTTACAAATGCATAACTGGTTAATTGCATTAGTTAATCTAGTTGCTGAAAGGTGAATATAGATGTATTCCCATTTTACAGAAGAAGAAACTGGGGCAGCAAGAGGTTAAGCTATGGGAAGGTCTGCAGACTGTTTAGCATTGGTGTAGCGAAGGTAATAAAAAGGATAAGCTCAACTGAGAAACAGAAAGGGAGATAAAATAAAGTAACATTCCCTCTTTGGTGATCTAGTACAATCAGTGAGACCTGTATCTTTCATTTTACCCTTTTCGTTGTGGCTCTGTGAGCTGGACCAATGCATCTTTCCTTTCTGAGAGGAAAGAGTAACTCCTGCAAAGATAAAACAGAGATAGAAATAGAACCATAAAATCATTTCGTTTGGAAAAGACCTTTAAGATCATTGAATCCAACCATTAACCCAGCACTTCAAGTCGATCACTAAACCATGTCCCCAAGTGCCATATCTATGTATCTTCTAAATATATGCAGGGGTGGTGACTCAGCCACTTTCCCAGGCAGCCTGTTCCAATGCCTGACAACCCTTTCAGTGAAGAAAGTTTTCCTAGTATCCAATCTAAACCTCACCTGGCACAACTTGAGGACATTTCCTCTTGTCCTCTCCCTTGTTATTTGGGCGAAGAGACCAATTCACGTCTCTATGACTTCCTTTCAACTAGTTGTAGAGAGTGGTAAGATCTTCACTTAGCCTCCCCCTTTTCTCCAGGCTAAATAACCCCAACGTCCTCAGTTGCTCCTCATAAGATTTGTGCCTTAAAAAATTTTATGGATTATTATTTTTGTTAGGGAGATGGATGTATCTGGTAAAGCTATGATGTGAGTTGGGCCAAAAGAATTAAAAATAGTCCTACTTAAGCTGTGGAAGAAGTGAGGATATGTGTGAGGCACTTGCTGGGCTAACCTGGGTCTGCACTGACCATTTTCCCTGGATCCTGCAGCGCTGTTGCTTCCAGCAGCAAGGCTTACTTGTTCGGAGCTCTTTCAGGGATCTCTGCACGTTTCCACCCTGGGCATGTACCTCATCAGGCTCAGTTGCACTGAGGGTAGTAGTGACCTCCAGTAGCAAAACAGCAAACTTGGTGCCGGTTCCTCTGTGACTGTAATGCAGTCAGCTGTTACTGATCCCCTGCTAGGAAACAGGCTTTGCACACCTGAAGTTACTGTCGTTGTCCTTTTCTCAATTTACTGCCCTTGCCTGGCACAGAGACATTTGGAAATTTATGTGTGTTGCGTATGAAGCAGGTTATTGTATTTTAGATTAAAAGCAGTGGAACTGTCCTTGAAAGGTTTAGCCTGGGGAAGTAACAATGAAAAAGGGCTTAAATTGTTTTAGTTAAGAAGAGATTAAGAAAAATGCTTTGATCTCCCATGGTAATGATGAACTTCACCAGATGTACCTGAAGTCTGTAATGCTTTTTTCCATTTTCAGTTAAGCAAAAGACCACTACAATATTTTATTTTTTTCTTTTTTTTCCTTTCATTTTTATTTCAAAGAGAATCTCATTGAGGGTGAATGAAATGCTCATTAAATTGAGCCAGCTTGGTAGATAGTTGTTTCCACTAGCTAGCTAATCTTTTGGGCATCAGCCATAACCAGAGAATGGTTATTATTGTAATCTGTGCCTATGCAGTGAGTTGTTTGTTCCTTGAGATGTCTGTATTAATCCACATTTGGATTTGAGTGATAGTGCATATGTATTATGCAAATTTAAAAGAGCACTTCAGGATTTATTAGGGTGCTGCATACCTGGTGGAGGTGTGTTGTTAATATGGTAAATCACGCCAAACTTGACCTCTTATTTTTATTTAAAAGTTATGCATACATATACTATTATGCATGCTTGTATGCTCTGCCTACTTTGTAAGGAAAAAGAATTCAAGAATAAAGGATTCGTTGGTTTTAATTTATTCAGCTCTTTGAAAACATACATAGTAGCACATTGCTTTTAAGTTATATAAGACAGCAGAACAATTTGAGGAAAAAAAAAAAATAAGCTTTCCAGCTAAAACTTGCTTTTCATTGTATCAGCTTGCTGTGCTTTGCCTGCATGACCCAGCTGCAATGAATGGAATCAAGCAAGAGCCTTTTGCCTCTTTCCTATGTGCTAACAGGAAGAAGTAGTGGTGACAGTCATCATCACTCGGAGAGAACAGAGAAGGGAGGGAAAGAGAGACCAAGAGCAAATGGGAACAATATTTGGCCCAAATTACTTTTCCTGACCAAACACTTGGTATTTTTGTTACAAAGGCCTCTGGCTCACAATGAAAATGAGCTAATCCCTGTTAGGAAGTCGTTCTGGACTTTGACTGAGAAGTGTTTGGTGTTGAATGGAAAAGCTTTGAGAGAAGCTTTTGTCCATGTTGTGCTCTCATTAGCAGTGTACTCATTAGTGAAGCCTTGTGATAAAAATGGATGCATTGCCCTAGTTTTTATTTATTAGAACTAAAATCCAATGTGCAAGTATCTCTTATTTTTTTTTATTTATTTCCTTATCTACCTATGCTATGCCTTGCATGAGTACCTCGCTACCCTGTCCCTTACTCTGTGTACAATCTCAGCATGAGAGTCTCATCCTCCTTTCCCTTCCTTTCGTCTCCCTTTGGCGCATGTCGTGAGCTGGCAAGATCTTACCCCACATTGTAAGCTTGATAAAGGCTGAACAGTGACACTTGCAGAGGGAAGTGTTCGTCCTGCCCAGTTTTAGAAACAAATGCAAAACTCTCAGTTTAAAAACTGTTTTTCTAGCATCTGTATGAACCCTGCAGAGAGAAGCTCCTTCAGAGGTGGTTCAGAAAATGAATTTAGCTTTGAGGCTCTGAAATGTCCTATGAAGGAGCTTCTCTCCATTTCCTCTGACACATGAGGAATGTGGGGCTCCTGTCCTCCGAAATTAGTCAGCATTTCCTGAAACTGGGCAAAACTGAGGTTCAGAAGCTGAGCTATCTTTAGTTGTCCTTCAGTGAACAAGTTTTCTGCTGTAGCAATCATACTTTGAGAAGTAAAATATTAATCTTCCAATACACGTTCCTTCGATTAAAAAACAATTACTTTAAGTGTGTTCAAAAACTTTCCAAGGCCCCAAGTTCATCTTGAATGTTCTCTAGCTGTGTTTATAGTACAGAAGCAAGTGTCTGTGAAGCAAGTTGCAGCAGGGAATCCCTGCAGCAGGCAACCAAAAGCTGTGACAGCAGCAGAGTACTGGCGTTCTCAAACTGCCCTAGAAACATGCTGCAACGTCAGACATCAGCATCCATGAAGAGAAGGTTTTAGTTTCTCTGTTCTGTGCCCTTTCCCTTTCAGCTAGCACCAAGCTGTCCTGTGTATTGTAGGGTGTGGATGACAAAGCCCCTCCTGAGACAGCTAGACTGAATCTTAGAAAGTTGATTAGCATGGCAGAGTATTAAAAATGTAAGTACAGCACTTTGTGGCCCTGGTTTTGTTTGAGATACAGGGCTGCACTCTTTCATGAGAGAAATTTTCCATTTAAATACTTAGTACTTTCTGCTTTTGATTTATCTAGAATCTGGCATTTTCTCTGTCTAAAAGCCTCATTACTAGTAAGACTCTCATGATATTTTGGCAAGTCTACTCCCCATTATGGATAAAATCAGTGAGTACAGAAACATATTGGACAAGCATTTTTTTTTTTTTTTTTAACTGGAAGGAAGCTTGAATTCCAAGTGAAAACTTGGGCTAGTTTTTCACTTTATTTTTTCCCTAATTGGTTCATTTGTTGCACTGTCATTTCAAAACAGACCTTTGTGCTTACTTTTCACCCTTTTTCAGACTCACATTTTCCTGTTTCAATTTTAAAAGCTGAGTTGGATTGGTGTGGTGTGGTTTTTGTGTGTGTTTTTTGGGGGGTTTATTTGTTTGTTTGGAGGTTATTTTAGGGGTTTTTTGTGGTTTTATTTTTTGGGCTTTTTGGTTTTTTTTTGGTTGGTTTTTTTTTGGTTTTTTTTTTTTGTTTTTTTTTTTTTGTTTTTT